>JACXGI010006318.1:0-20959 GCA_016801175.1 Esox masquinongy | reverse complement strand
TGCAGTTGCTTTCATTGTAAGGCTACGGTTTTCACCGATTGGATGAAACATCTTTAAGGAATGACCAGCGTACGCTGCTTCTTCCTTGTTTATGCTCTTTCCTGTCCTATCACTTAGATTCTCTTGTTTATAATGGTGTTCATACGGATGCAGTATCTTAATTTGAGCCACTATCACACAGCAGGAAAAGTCTCTAAGAAATGTTCATATGATTTCTAATTAATGGAGAAAATAGTCTTTAGGGAAAATCAAGACTGGAACACTTAAGTGGAAATTCAAAAGCATTCGAAGCCTTTTTTTAAGTTAGAATTTTCTTTCTGTGCAGGACAATTCCATCAAATGAAGATACAGCATTTGCCTGAGTCCAGATGCAGTCGTACACACGGGCTGAGCCCACAGACTCATTTCTCAAAGGCTGTCAATTCCAGTGTGCTGTATTTTTTCTGTACCTGTACTGAAAGGTGTACCCATTCTCCAACAGAAACCTCTCGAAAAAATATCAGCTAAAGAAAAACTCAAGAGAGGAAGATGAATACAAGTGAGTGAAAATTAAGTCCAGATTAATCTCCAGTCCTTAGTGGGTAACAATAGCTTTTTTGAATTCATGAATTTCATTGGTTGCAGGGAAACACTCTATATCTGCTTAGTGCTCAGAGCTCACTGTGTAGCTATAGTCAAGGTTATTTCCAGAAGGATTTATATGTACAGTTTTACCTACCTGGTCTATGTATATATAGTCTGAAATTAATACATCTGAAAATAAATATTGCTTTAAGAATCAGAAGTGTCTGTGTAGCCTTTATCTTTGTCTGTTATTTACCCTTTTAGTCACAAATTTACAAATATGAAACTCATGTTTAATCCCTTGTTAGGTTAGGAAATTATATATGTTTTCATATTTACAGGACTATTCTCTCTTGATAAAAAATGAATAGAAAAAAAAACAACTTACCTACCCATTGTTTCTAATGATATTATGCAAATACTGGATATTCCCTTATTATATCTAAAACTCTTAGACAACTTGTTTAATGTACTCATTTAATGTACTTTTGTAGAAGTTTGAAATTCTTGTTTTTTTCTATAATGAAGCTGGTGTTATTAGAATAATGTGAAATAGGTGAGTGTTTATAATCTCTTCATGTTACCAGGTATACATCCTGTCGGGCATTCCTGATGACTCTGAATGAGTTGAATGACTATGCTGGACAACACGAGGTCATCGCTGAGAATCTCACCACTCACATCATCTGTGAGCTGACGCGCTACATCCAAGACCTGAAAGCAGAGAGAAAATCGGTAAAACATGGTATTTTGGCACATCCCCCATTTTTTGACTAGACTATCCAGAGGTGATTGATATTTCCTACATTATCTGAACCAAATCCCGAGGTCAACTAGTTTGGTAAAAACAACAAACCAGGAGTCAAAGAATCAAATCTACAAAAATGTGCAAATGGAATTACTAGACAGAGGCAGGATGGAATTGGAATGGAATTGGTAACTTTCGTTCCTCTGTCCCACACAGCCAGGGACCAAGCTGAGGATCTGTAATGTCATGTTGCCTATCCTTTTACACTGCATCCCATCCCAAGGATGAACTGGGTCAAGTATCCGGGTCACTGTGTTAGAAGGTTGTCCCCACTCCCCTCATGCCTCTGTAGTAGTCTCCAATATGGATGGTGCTGTGTCCATGGCCTCTGTTTGGAACTGGTGGCTGGAACTAATATGACAGCGTATGTACGGCAGATCTTTTCTTCTTCCCCCTCCACACGCACACCATTTTATAAGGCTTTATTTCAGGCCCTTTCTCTTACAGCATGCTTAGTGCAAGCGAGATGAGTTTCTTTTGAAACTGTATTTAGTTTATCCTTTGCCTGGTTTTGCCAAAAAGCTTTATTGTGGAGAAATGTAATTACTCTCAAATTCATAGATAAAGCTAAAGGCTCAAAGGTCAGTGTAATCATATAATTTAATTATGTTTTGAGGCTGACGTTTGTTTACATTTATGTTGTTCAACTAAAAATAAATAAAATAAGCGGGCTCTGATGGGGGTTGATCTAAGCTAATGAGGCATCCATATTATATTCTTAAACAATTTCCTCCAATTAACTGAAGATTCTGAAACCAGGGTTATCCTACAAAACAGGCCAGGTGTACTCAAGCCAGCCAGCTTCAGTTACCTTCAAATTCCAGTTCTAGGCTTCATCCCGCTATGAGGGTATGTTCCAATGAAAAATATGAAGTTAAGGCTGCATGGGGATAAGCAGCACCTAAGTAGAGAGACGTGTGCAGATCGTTACTTGCACGTGCACTTCTTTAATGAGAGTAGAAGCAGGCCTAGTTCATAAGGGTCAAAACGACCGTGGGCAACTGCCCACTGACTGATCTACTCACTGATTAAGTTGCATCATCTATAAATTTGCATTGGTACGGATAGATCAGTGAGTTTCAATACCATGATACTTTGAGTTTTTGGTTGGGGGCAGGATATGAGGGGGAGGGAGCCAAGTCATTTCATTTAGGATGAGTGGTGTTTATGTGGGTGTGAGGAGAGATTAGTAGATGTGGACAGAAGCTAAGACATTTTCATCAAAGGGCAAAGGATTTCATCTCAAAAGAATAACCATAATTTAAACATGATATTGTCCCCTGGAATTGTGCATACTCATACAGCATTTTTGTGTGACTAGCTGAGAAAACATTATTATATTATGCTAGTGGCATTGATGTGGCATATTAAAATCCAACATATATTTTTTTTCTTGAACATCCTCTAGTGGGTGCTGTGTCTCACATTTTCAGGTGTAAGGTACATGTGCATTCTGTCTGGAGAGGCTCATTCATTTCACTGGTGGATTTGTTAAGTGCAATCTTAGGAAATACTTAGGCCTTTTACACTTTTTGACAGGAAAGTGTGGAAAGTTCGACTAGAGGGGTTTTGCTGAAAAAGAAGCAGCAGCTTAGACCAATGGACCAACCAAGGCCACTATAGTTAGTTCTCTCAGAAAAATATACCAATGTCATCCACATACTTGAATTGCTAGCGCAAAGAGCCTGGTAATAGCACATATATTTTGAAGTGATGTTCAAGTAGCTTATGCGCTTGACCAAACATATCAGTAGAGACACCAAATAAAAAAAATATATATATTGATCATGTGGTCTTGTCAAATTAGCTCTATTCTTTCTGCTGGCCCATCCAGAAGATAACCTCATCTAAAGTTTTTGTTGGTGAAAGCCTGTGGACATTTTCTAGAAATAGGAATTTGTCGTCTTTGCTGTTCGTCATTGAATAACTCCCACTGAGGTCAAAAGCATTGTTAATATTTCAGTGCAGTACACATAAAATCAATGTGTCAGTTTGGCATTGTCATGATAGTGTTTTGAAACATGTTTCCAGCACTCTGCATCCCAGTGCTTGTTTGCAGTGAAAGCTAAGCAGGGTCAGGGCTGGTCTGTCCCAGGATGGGAGAACAGTGGCTGCTTAAAGTGGTGCTTCAAAACACATTGAAAATTACAGGTTGAGGAATATTTTGTGTATTTAGTATTTTGTCGTTTTCTTTCAGGTATTTCAAGCTTTGAATTTAATAAAAACAATATTTTAATTTTACAATTTTGTGTTAGTTGCCTCTACATAAATGCCTCTACATACAATCATTTAGTAAAATTAAATTTTTAGTTGCACAGATGTATTACTGTTAACTAGCTAGTTTAGGCAATACTGCATCTAAAATCAATTTGGTAACATCAAAATGATGACAAATTATTTTTCTTCTGTAGAGATGGTGTTTTCAAGCTGTAGTAATGCACTTCAGACCAAATTTTTGTCTGATCCCGCTGAGGATGTGTTTTGTAGAATGCTCAGTAGGAAATAAACCCCACAATGAACGAGAAGTCTGGTTTGATTGCAACAGAAAATGACAGACATAAACAAAAAAGCTGTGGAACGAGTTACTGAATAATTTAATGTTCAGGCTACTAACAAAATTCTTTATTAGACATGTAAAATCAAAAGTAATTTGTTCATGAAAATTAAAGCTGGACACATTTTTCACTGCTTTTACCAATATAAAGTCCCAGTGATGTTATCCAATAGAATTGCTAATTAGACGAGGCTGCACACACATAATAAAAATGATCTTTTCTTGTATGTTGTCCATTCTCCACTGATTGGTTCAAAAGCTAAATGTAATATACACATCACTCTAATAGTGACAATTTGTGTCCCGTTTTTCCACCCATTCCTGTCAAAGCTTAAAGATGCCTGAACAAAATATTTGAGCCTCGGAAAATATCTTTATTTTCAAGATCCTACTAAAATGACACAAGTCCATCTGTGAAATGAATAACTCTGTCCTCAAAAAGAATGTGTATGCATCTTTCAAATAAAAATCTCAGAAACTGGACCCACTTTGGGCTGGGAGGCAGTTATTAAGGTGGCATACCTGACATTGCTCACTGTCTTTTACATCAAAGTATGGTTGATGGTTGATGCCACATTGGTAATTTTCTGGCGTGGTTACGGCAAACAGTAACCAGTGTTGTATTTTTCAATAAAGCATTTGTGCAATCCGGTGACAGCATCAATATAACCTTATGTCCTACTAAGGATGGTTTATTATGTTTACAATCTATTTGCTGGTTTGGCCTTGCAGTGAAGGTGTTTTGAAACTTGTCACATTACAGGCTGAGAGTATTTTATTGTCATTTTAGGTGTTTGAAGCTTTGTCTGAACAACATACATTTCAATCTGAAATTTAATTTTGTGTATTGTTAAGATACTATGTTAGTAATTTCTATTTCAACAAATGTATGTGACAAGTTGACGAAACATGCAATTTTAAATTAGATTAGGAATTATTGTCTAACTTAAAATACTTCTACCCGAAAGTTCTTTTTTTAAAAAAAAAGCTGTAAAACTAGTTAATGTAATATGTTGAAACACCTTGATTTATTTTTTAATTTTTTTTTACAGTGTACTGTTAAGTGTTGAAGTTACAAATGATTCTACTTTTATTTATAAAACGTTGTATATTTTAGCATGTTTGTTTTTACATGTCTGTTTTTAATCAGCATTTCCATGATGGACGCAGAGCTCAGCAACACATTGAGAACTCTTGGAAACAACTAGAATCTGTGAGTGTCCTTTTGATGAGTAGGGCAGGGGCTCACTGTAGCTGAGTACCGGTGCTTTAATGTCCTGCTGCTTCAGCGCCTGTTCATCTAATAGAATGTTATTTTTAAGTATTGTGGAGATCCTAAATATAAACCATACAGGCACCCAGAATGAGTACCCGCACATATTTCAGTCCTAGTCAAGCAACGGAGAGGAATCATTTAAGGTGAATGGTGCACGACTGAACCATTCCATCTTGACATGTGAATTGCCTCTCCTTAGAGTAAACGGAGGTTCGAGAGAGACTGCAAGGAAGCAGACCGAGCCCAGCAGTACTTCGACAAGATAGATGCTGACATCAACGTGACTAAAGCGGATGTGGAAAAGGTAAGTTATTGACTGATGTCGACATGTTCACTCCTATCCCCCAGTGGCTTGACCTCATCACGTGTGTCTGTGTGTCTGTGTGTGTGTGTGTCTGTGTGTGTGGTGTGTGTGTGTCGGGGGACGTAGGTACTGTATGCATGTGGGTGACTATGCGGCTGCTCTTAGTCACTGCTCACCTACCCCCCATGGAGCTGTTAGCATGGTGTGCGCGGCAACAGCTTCACTGTCAAGAGACTGCTGTTGGAAGTGGAGCCATAATGAACCACTGCACCACTGACTCCTGGCAGAAATTGTGCTTCACAGCGCTTTAACTATGGGGATTTTTCATTGTTCCCCCAAATTCAGTGCCTCACATGCTACTCAAGCTGTCTTACTGTACCAGTGTGCATTTGATTAGTATTGATTACGTTTTGAAAGAACTGTTTCTGGTGGTATATGGACACTACACGTAGCTGTAGCAAGATAAAAACAATTTGTAAACCTCAGGAAATTATATCATGCAGTAAAGAAATTTAGAAAGCTTAAATGGACTAACCTAAACTGAATAGATTATCACTAGATGTTAATATCATTTTGTGTGTCAGTTACTGATGTACAAAATATCTGAAAATATATTCCATATAGCTTAAGCCTTTTTGTAGTATATACAAATAAATGTTCGCATAAATAGGACATGTAAAATCTGTCTGTAGTGCTCTGAAACTAACTCAGTGTTTTTGTTTTCTAACATGTCTTAAAGCGATGCTCTCTCAAGGTAGGTTTATAAGGTGTCTTTGTGTTTGTAAGGGTCTATGTTCAGTGTACCACCATATTCATATGGCTGCCTGTTTGGATCCCTAAAGATCTCCCACGACGTTAAAGGGACAATGTTAGGGTTTGGAATGGGTACTTACAATAAGGAAATGCTGGGCTCTAAAAAAAAAAAAAAATATTCAGTTAGACTGCAGTCAGTAGACACAATTGAACATAATAAATGGGTTGTTTAGCCATTTTTACATATAGCCTCATTTATACTCTTTATGTGCTTCTAATTGATTGCTCAAAGGCTTTTTAAAAATGTATTATTGTTATAGTCTAAACTTTCTATTGACTATGGTGCAATTTATACAATTTGTCTAAGCATGTTTGACTCCAGTTTCCAAAACAGTTGGGACGCTGTGTAAAATGCAAATAAAACAGAATGCAATGATGTGCAAATCATTTCATCCATATATTTAATTGAAAATAGTACAAAGACAACATTAAATGTTGAACCAGAGAAATGTTATTGTTTTTGGAAAAGTACATGCCCATTTTGAATTTGATACCAGCAACACGTTTCAAATAAGTTGGAATAGGGGCATGTTTATTACTGTGTTGCATCTCCTCTTCTTTTAACAATACTCTGTAAGCCTTTGGGAACTGAGGAGACCAATTGCTGTAGTTTTGACTAGTGATATGTTTTTCCATTCTTGCTTGATACAGGATTTCAGCTGCTCAACAATTCGGATCTCCTTTGTCATATTTTTCTTTTCATAATTTGCCAAATGTTTTCAATGGGTGACAGGTCTGTGCTGCAGGCGGGCCAGTTTAGCACCCAGACACGTTTACTACGGAGCCATGCTGTTGTAATACGTGCAGAATGTGTTTTGGCATTGTCTGGTAGAAATAAGCAAGGCCTTGCCTGAAAAAGACCTTGAATGACAGCATATATTGCTACAAAACCTGTATATATTGTTCAGCCTTAATGGTGCCTTTACAGATGTGCAAGTCGCCCATGCCCTGTGCACTAATGCACCCCCATATTGTCACGGATGCTGGCTTTTGAACTGTGTACTGGTTACAAGCCGGATGGTCCCTCTCCTCTTTAGTCCGGAGGACGTGGCGTCCATGATTCCCAAAAATAATTTCAAATTTTGATTAGTCAGACCACAGGACAGTTTTTCACGTCGCCTCAGTCCGTCTTAAATGAGCTCAGGCCCAGAGAACACAGCTGCGTTTCTGGATCTTTTTTGTATCAGGTTTCTTCTTTGCATGGTAGAGTTTTAACTTGCATTTGTGGATTCAGTGACATATTGTGTTCACAGACAATGGAATTCGGCAGTGTTCCTGAGCCCATGTAGTGATTTCCACTAATCAATCAATCAATCAAATTTATTTATAAAGCCCTTTTTACATCAGCAGTTGTCACAAAGCGCTTTTACAAAACACCCGGCCTTAAACCCCAAGGAGCAAACAACAGTAGTTTTGAATTTCAATGGCTAGGAAAAACTCCCTTAGAAAGCCACTCTGGCTGTGCCGGGTGAACATATGAAGAGTACAAATTGTAATAATTAATAAATGCATGTGGGCTGAGTCCAGAGTCTATTAAACCTAGTCCAGGTCAGGAGCATGTCCAGATGCGGGAGGGGGGTCAGCAGAGTTGCAGCTGAAAACGTCAGGAATCGTCTTGATCTGCAACACAGCCAGGAGGACTTTGGACAGGGACAGAAACGAGTCTTTCAAGCCTGGTACTCCGGAGGTGTGGGCCAAGACCTCATGTTCAAGTATAAAACGGCAGAAGACAGGGAAAATTTAGAAAATGCATTCCTTAGATCTGCAAGGATTTATAGTGGAGAAGGAGAACTGACCCTACTCCCCCAGCACAATAATATAGCAGCGTAAAACCTTGGGGCTGAGACGGGGGGTCCAGTGACACTGTGGCCCTATCCGGGGGAGGCCCCAGACAGGGCCCTAACAGGCAGGAAATTAATCCACCCACATTGCCAAGCATCAACCAAAGGGACACCCACCAACCGCAACCACCCTGAATGAGTATTGCCAGCAGAGTTCAGCCCAATTGCACAATGTGCGCAACAGAGTGACAACAACAAGCCAGTGACTCCGCCCCCGAATGGCATTGGAGGCAGGGCATCCCAGTGGCGGTGAGAGCCCACCTGGCAAGACAGCAAGGGTGGGCAGTATCACTACAGAGCCGTGTCTGTTTTTAACGCAGTGTTGTCTGAGGGCCGAGAAGATCACGGCCATCCAATACTGGTTTTCGGCCTTGTCCCTTGCATTCAGAGATTTCTTGGGATTCTCTGAATCTTTTAATGATATTGTTTACCGGAGATGATGAGATCCCCAAACCCTTTGTAATTTAAGTTGAGAAATGTTATTCTTACATTATTATTATAGTTCTTCACAGAGTGGTGAACCCCTCCCTGTCTTTACTTCTGAAAGACTCATCCTCTCTGGGATGCTCTTTTTTTACCTAATCATGTAACTGACCTGTTGCCAATTATCCTAATTAGTTGTGAGATGTTCCACCAGGTTCTTTTTGTAGCATTAGATAACTTCTCAAGGCTTTTTTTCAAACGTTGCTGGCATCAAATTCAAAATGGGCACATATTTTCAAGGAACAATAACATTTTTCAGTTTCAACATTTGATATGTTGTCTTTGTACTATTTTCTATTGAATATAGGGTTAAAATGATTTGCACATCTCTGCATTCTGTTTTTATTTCCATCTTACACAGCGTCACAACTTTTATGGAAACATGGTTGTATTAAATTTGCTCTAAAACATTCCAGTACAACTCCTATTGCATCCCAATCGCATTAATCCTTTGTCCCATTAATCCGTATTTTTGTATAAACAGCATCATGCAGAGACATTATCCAGAGTAAGACTCTGATTTAATACTCTGTGGTGTTTTAGAGCAGTTATAACATGGTTATACACATTTTAATAATGTATTTTAACCACCAATCACCGGGACCATGCATATCTTCCCGTCATTGTTTTCCAATTTTTTCTGTTAATATAAAAACAAAAGCAAAATGCTTTGTTGGATCACCTACCAGCACAAAACATGGGAAAATATGGCCACATGTAAACACAAGTAATACCTAATAACAAACAGCAAATATACACAAATAAAATGTGTCATTGCTTAGATTAAGTATAATGTCATGCATACAAAATGTTCCCTCTAAGTTTTGTTTGTTTCCTTTTAGTCCTGTGTTGCTTCGGATACAATCCTCGAGTGTCTGCTGAAATATTATCCAGATGTTGTCCTGTTAATGTACAGTTTTTCTGAGTGGTTGTTGATCATGTGCATGCACAGTTTTCCCCCTTTGTCTTTTTCTTTTGTTAATGTTCTGGTTGTTTGTTCTGGTCAATGTTTCCGTCGTTTGATCATTGTAAACCCCCAAATAAGTATTGAGGTGGGTCATTATATGACACTAACAAACCAAAGCCTGTGACTTGCTAAGATGAAATAAACCTTCGTGTCACTATCGGGAAGTCTCACACAAAGTAACACATCACAGTAAAGCAGAGTAGTAAACAGCAGCATAGCACACCTTTGACACATTATTTAACACTTAGCCATAGGTTCATTGGTATTTGTATTGTATTTGTAAGTGTTATAACTTATTTAATATATGCTGTTAACATTCTCTCAACATCTCTCTAAGAGTCAAGTAAATACACAGGATTATAGTTTCCTGCCCCTAATGTACAGTGGATATAAACAGTCTACACACCCCTATGAAAATGCCAGGTTTTTGTGATGTAAAAGAATGAGACAAAGATAAATCATGTCAGAACTTTTTCCAGTTTTAATGTGACCTATAATGTGAACAATTCAATTGAAAAACAAACTGAAATCTTCGAGAGGGAAAAATGAAAATAAAAATTACAATAACCTGGTTGCATAAGTCTGCACACCCTCTTATAACTGGGGATGTGGCTGTGTTCAGAATTAACCAATCACATTCAAACTCGTGTTAAATGGAAGTCATTACACACCTGCCATCATTTAAAGTGACTCTGATTAATCACACAAAGTTCAGCTGTTCTAGTAGGATTTTCCTGACATTTTCTTAGTTGCATCTCAGAGCAAAAGCCATGGTCCGCAGAGAGCTTCCAAAGAATCAGAGGAATGTCATTGCTGAAAGATATCTGTCAGGAGAAGGGTACAAAAGAATTTCCAAAGCATTAGCTATACCATGGAACACGGTGAAGACAGTCATCATGAAGTGAAGAAAATATGGCACAACAGAGACATTACAAAGAACTGGATGTCCCTCCAAAATTGATGAAAAGACGAGAAGAAAACTGGTCAGGGAGGCTTCCAAGAGGCCTACAGCAACATTAAAGGAGCTGCAGGAATTTCTGGCTAGTACTGGCTGTGTGCTACATGTCACAGCAATCTCCCGTATTCTTCATATGAATGGGCTATGGGGTAGGGTGGCAAGATGGAAGCCTTTTCTTACAAAGAAAAACATCCAAGCCCAGCTGAAGTTTGCAAAAACAAACATCAAGTCCCCCTAAAGCACATGGGAAAATGTGTTATGGTCTGATGAAACCAAGGTTGAACTTTTTGGCCATAATTCTAAAAGGTATGTTTGGCGCAAAAACAACACTGCACATCACCCAAAGAACACCATTCCCACAGTGAAGCATGGTGGTGGCACCATCATGCTTTGGGGCTGTTTTTCTTCAGCTGGAACCCGGGCCTTAGTCAGGGTGAAGGGAATTATGAACAGTTCCAAATACCAGGCAATTTTGGCACAAAACCTTCAGGCGTCCATTAGAAAGCTGAAGATGAAGTTCACCTTTAAGCGCGACAACAACCCAAAGCACACATCCAAATCCACAAAAGCATGGCTTCACCAGAAGATGATTAACGTTTTGGAATGGCCCAGCCAGAGCCCAGACCTGAATCCAATTGAACATCTGTGGGGTGATCAGAAGAGGGCTGTGCACAGGAGATGTCCTCGCAATCTGACAGATTTGGAGTGCTTTTGCAAAGAAGACTGGGCAAATATTGCCATGTCAAGATGTGCCATGCTAATAGACTCCTACCCAAATAGACTGAGCGCTGTAATAAAATCAAAAGGTGTTCGAACAAAGTATTAGTTTAAGGGTGTGCACACTTATGCAACCAGGTTATTGTGCGTTTTTTATTTTTTATTTTTCCCCCTCAAAGATTTCAGTTTGCATCTCAATTGAATTGTTCATGTTATAGGTCACATTAAAGGTGGGAAAATTTCTGACATGATTTATCTTTGTCTCATTCTTTTACATCACAAACCTGGCATTTTAACAGGGGTGTGTAGACTTTTTATATCCACTGTATCTGTGGCCTAAGCACATCCCTCTGACATGTTTCCTTGTCTTGTTCGACGTAGCAGAGGAGGTTTAAAGCCTTTGAAATATTAACTGAACCTTTGTTGAGATCCTGGAATGTCAGATGCACAAACTTGACCTCATAAGAATATGAGAGTGGGTTGTTTCAGAGCTTCTCTCTTGTGATCAATTGAACGTAAAATGTTGTGTGAATGAAGTCACCACCCACTGGGCATAGACATTATTTCAGCATTTGATTACATTAACTAATGCAAATAGACCATGAAAACTACATTATAAAATACCATTTAAATAAAATAAATTTATGTAAAAGGAATTTAGGTTAGAAAAAAAAAAAGTTACGTTAAAGACTTTTTGTCATTCCAATCAGTTTGCCATATTGACTCACCGCCGTCACGTAATTATTTTGCATTCAGCCAGTTTTAGCCCAGTGGGTAGTATTTTTAGTCGTATGCCATGCTTAGCTTGTTTCCTACAACACGCTGTGTGTACCAACCACAGGGAGCGTATTGCTTGTAAAAAATGTGTTATAGCTGTTGTTGTTTTTTAAATTTTTTAAGTGAAGTATACCATTCACGAATCTTTCTTTTTTCTTTTCCTTTGCTGTGATCGATGTTGTGCTTGTTAACACAAAATGTGTCGCGTCAGTGAATCTACGTAGCATCTTCACAGGTCTTCGCAGGATTCACAGTCCCACCTGTCGGTGTGCGCAAGGCAGCATCTTTAAAGGTGTTTCTGAACTCCCTCTCGGTGTACCGGCCAGACAGCATCTTTAAAGGTGTTTCTGAACTCCCTCTCGGTGTACAGGCCAGACAGCATCTTTAAAGGTGTTTCTGAACTCCCTCTCGGTGTGCAGGCCAGACAGCATCTTTAAAGGTGTTTCTGAACTCCCTCTCGGTGTGCAGGCCAGACAGCATCTTTAAAGGTGTTTCCGAACTCCCTCTCGGTGTGCAGGCCAGACAGCATCTTTAAAGGTGTTTCTGAACTCCCTCTCGGTGTACAGGCCAGACAGCAGGCGCAGATGAAACACCAGGTGGCAGAGGACAGCAAGAATGAATACATCACTTACCTGCAGAAGTTCAACAAGGAACAGAATGAGCATTATTACACCCTCATACCTCACATCTTTCAGGTATTACAACACTTTCACACATCCTTCACCAAAACACTCACACCCGCCCTATTCACAGTCTCCGTGACAACACAGTCTCCGTGACAAGCGTGCGTCAGATTAACAACTAAAAAGAGAAAAAAAGAAAAAAAAACGATTTCAATGCGTTTGCCGTCATCTTTGCAGAAAATCCAGGAGATGGAAGAAAAGAGGATTGAGAGAGTGGGAGAGTCTATGAAGACATACGCGGAGGTCGACAGAAAAGTTTTACCTATTGTCGGCAAATGTTTAGATGGCATGACCAACGCAGCGGCCTCCATCCAGCCAAAGATGGTAAGTAGTCCTGCTGCCTGTGGTACAACGCGGTTCTGTTTGGCGTGTACGGTCATGTCACATAGTCATTAACCTTACATGACATTTCTAAAGCATGGGGTTTTCGGGTTGAGGATGATTGTATAATCCCGGATGAAAACGGATTCTTGTTTCCCTGCGGTCTCTGTGGAGGGTGAACAGTGACACATTTTGTGAAAAATCTGTTACACGTTTTAGTGAATTTATATGACTGGACATTTATGCCAAAGAGCGAAAAGAATCTGCTCTATTTGCTAAAGCCGTAAGGGGTTAGTAGCCCACTCAATAAAGGGAGGAGATTAATTATTCACACCTACAAAATGCTGACATTGGTGCTTTGCTATTGGCTGTCCCACTTTCGCGGTAATGAGATGTGATTGTTGCTAGGCATTGGCCCATAGATGTCATCGCAGATAGTTACTGTTTTAGGTTGTATAGTCCTGTGTATACATAATTATCCTATATTCTCAATCGTTTATCACTGACATACGCATTACTTTTGCATTGCTAACTCACCCACCCAGACAAAACTTGTTCTAGATCAGCACTTTAACTCTGTGGCCCTCTCCTTGGTGGTTTGAAAAACCATGTCTTCGCTATAATTTTGTCTTCCTGCAGCAGATGAGAGACCTTAAAATTATGTAGTTTTGACAGTGGCTTCCGGGAGGAACACTTGCACTTTAAAGTGCAAATTAGTTTCTGCAATTTGGCTCAGTAAGTTGCCCTCAAGCTGAAATATTCACTTCTGGTGAATATTCATAATTCTGTCCATTATACATGAATGAACTAATTTCCCCCGACAGGACACAAAGCAAGTGGTGGAATCCTACAAGTCTGGCTTTGAGCCACCTGGCGATGTAGAGTTTGAGGACTATAGCCTGTCTATGAGACGGACCGTGTCAGAGTCCAGCTATCTGAACTCGCGTGGGGAGGGCAAGCCCAGTCGCAGCAACAGCCGGGGCAAACTGTGGCCTTTCATAAAGAGAAACAAGGTAAGGGCCAAACGATACATTCACCAACACCGTCCACTATCTCCTGTAGGGTACTGTATCCAGCCCAGGATCACGTTCAACAGGGCACCGCAATCTGGAACCCTCAGACAAAAATGTCCACAATGTTTTCACACTTAACCCAGCCCGGTGTGCAACTGGAGAGGGGAGTGATTTTTTTTTTTAAATGTTGAAGAAATTGTGAATGTTATCTTATGCTTTGGTCACCTGCACGCCTTTATTCACAAATAAGTTGTTTTTCAAATTCGTTTTGGAATCCTAATGTTACAGATACGAACGTGTGCGACAAAGCATACACTACAAAACACTTCGGCACCCATGTTAATGTCAGCTTCTTCTTGGTTTTTTATAATTGGATTAATCTCAATAATATTATTGATCATGTTATAAAAGGCTCACTCACAATGCAAACTTCAAGGAGATATTCCACTTGTTTGCTAAATTACTGCAATACCAGTGTTCATTCAAACCAACAGTCCCCTTACAGCGCACTCACTATACAAATTTTGACTTTTGGATGACCTGTTATAAAAGCTTTAAAAATTAAATAGATGTTTGGATCTTTATAAAACAAAAAAAGCTATTTAGATGGCACAGTGATTTCCTACACTTTTTGCTGCTTTTGGGGCAACATTTAAATAATAGTGTGGGTACACTTTAAAGCCTGAAGTGGTAAGATTATCCTGCATTCAACAAGTCCTTTTGGCCAGCCTTAACAGTCAGCCTGCAAGCTTGCTGCAGAGCAATGTTATTTTTTTGTAAACGATTAACAAGCTATTAAATAGATATGCCAACTGACAGCATCACATTCTTTGAGGAAAATACTGTGCATCTGATTTGACCTTTCAGACACTGGTCACATGGCTAGTTTGAAAGATCCGATTCCATGTGTGTTTTGTCGGTTCAGACTTAAGTAAAAAGTGTTCAACTCGTGTTAGGCACAATGTTCACTTGTCCACATGCAGTAACATCTCGTGCACTGTTCTCCTAACCAATGCTGTCTTGTGTTGGTAACCAGATTCTTCCTGTTGTCCTTCCATCATTTTATTCCCTTTTTTCATTCTCTTGTTGTCTTGTTTCATACCGCTCCATGACCCTTACCCATAGCTTATGTCTTTGTTAGCTTCCCCGCGTCAGCCACCCCCTCCCCCTCCTACTTCCCCCTCACCTGGTGCTGTGTCCAATGGCCCCCAGTCTCCTCAGCAGCCCAAGGAGCCCCTCTCCCACCGGCTGAACGAGTTCATGACTTCCAAACATAAAATGCACTGCTTAAGGAGTCTGAAGCGTGGGGTAAGTTGATTTTCTACGGACAGATTGACTGAACTTATGTGATGCGGTGACTATGGACCACTAACTGTTTTGAGGCTCCTGCTGCTGTCGCTCATTCTGTTTGAATGCCGCCCAACCTGGTCCACAGCCCCGCGGAAAGTCTTTTGGAGGTTGTGTGCACTCTGCTGCCGTGTCCAATCTGCACAAGTTTATTGTTCAACGTTAGTTAGAGCTGCTGATGCTGCCAGTGGTGAATAGTTCAAACTGTCGTGTATCCTAATGATATCCTAATATCCACCACCCTTCATTGCTGCATGTGCTTGTACAGTTTCATAATTGTGTCTCAAAGTTTGACATTTTGTCTTTTTCGTCCCGTCATCTCCCTTCCTTGGAAAGCTTTCTCTCAAACTGGTAAGCATGACTGTTTCCATCAAATCTCTTTAGATGGTTGATGACTAGAGGGTTTTGTAATGCACCCACGACAGGTCATGTCAGATCTTATGGTTGCTTGTAACAATGTAAAGTCAAAAACATGTGAAGCGTTGAACGATGTAAAGTCGCTGCTCCGCGGCATTAAGTCTCTTTTAATGGGATTACGTTCTTATGTATGTCTGGGTGTTGATTTTATTTTTGGTGGCTTATTTTTACATAGGGTTCTGGCCCAGAAGATTGTAGTCACCTACCTCCTGAACAAAGGAGGAAGAAACTCCATGCCAAAATTATTGACATTAACAAGGAAATACAAAAAGAAATTGATCAGAGGTACAGCAAATTAAAGTCTATTTCTTAATCATTTTAATGTGTTTCAAACTAACCGGTCTATTTATTCGCGGGACGATTATTGAATAATGAAGGCATGTTAATTTTAAATCTGTCAATTTTGTATTGTAGGGATGCTCTGACCAAAATGAAGGATGTGTACATCAAGAATCCACACATGGGGGACCCAAACAGTCTGGATCCACGGTTAGAGGAGATTAACCAAAATATTGACAAGCTACAACTGGATGCAAGGAAACACGAAGTAAGTTGAACTGTTATAGGGGATCCAGGTCAAAGGTTTCCAAACCCATTTCTGCCACTTCCACCATAGTCTTTCCCTCATCTGTGTCTCATTCCAGTTTGTTTCTAGATCTAAACGGTAGGGTGTAGAATTCTGCTCTCCTTTAAAAAGAGACACGTAACTAGTTGATGTATCACCAAGTGCAAATGAAGTTAAAGTCTATGGCTTTGATGTATGTCTGCAGGCCTGGCTTTTAGAGGTGGAGACCAGGTTAACAGAACGGGGGGATCCACAACGACGACAGAGCGGATTTTACGACTCCCAGGCTACCACACCCGTCAACAACAACTGTGCTCCAGTTAACCGAGAGAGGTACCACAACATATTCAACTAGATATGGCTAGAATTAGTTGACGAGCAAGGACCACAACTCAAGTGGCTGCAGTGTTCACCAGATCACCATCCATTTTGATGAACATGTATTTTAGGCTTGTCGCTCTGTTGATTGTGTATAATACTGCTACAAATGTAAGGAATGACGTATGTCTCAGGGCGATGTGCTGTAGACGGCCTTAGACTGTATGTTATTTGGGTTTGCTTGTACAGTGTTCATGTTTTCGGTCTGTTGATCTTGGTTAGCCCGGACGGCAGCTACACAGAGGATCACAGCACAGAGCATCACCTCAAATCTCGGAGTACCGAGTTTGATGACGACTTTGACGATGACGACCCTCTCCCCACTATTGGAACCTGCAAATCACTCTACCCTTTTGAAGGTGGGTGTGTGTGTTTTTAAGATTGGCAGGGTGTTTTTTTTTTTTTTCCCCAGAAATGCTTTACAAAAATACAAACAAACAAGGAGGGGTCTTCCTTCATGGTAACCCGCTGGGTAAAAACATTTGCATGCAGGTTGAAAGTGAAAATGTCGACTATGTGGTTACAATGCATGGTTTATCGTTAGATGTTTACGAGCACACGTGATTTGCATCTCCTCAGGAGTGTTAAACCGTCCACAGTCAGCCCAGGGTTGGGATTTGGGGAAATGAATATTTGAGTACACTCACCTGTGAAATGAAAAAGGTCCGTGTTCACTTCCCAGGTCAGAATGAAGGCACCATTTCCATGGCTGAGGGGGAGCTGCTGTATGTGATAGAGGAGGACAAGGGTGATGGGTGGACACGGGTGCGGCGGAACCAAGACGAAGAGGGTTATGTACCCACTTCTTACATCAAGGTCTTTTTCGACACAAATGCCAAAGGTGCTATGACATACATATAATTGTCCTTCTGAGAGAGAGACGCAATGGGTGGACAAACAAAAAACAAATATCCTGACATTTTAACTGCCCCGAACTCTGGTGTTTTCCCGAAACATCCCAGAATAATTCGAGACGGAACAGAATACCGGACTGCGTTTCCATTTGTACTTGTGCTTTTTACGTTCTGTCATCTTGCACCCATTCAAATTTTGGAGATGATTTTTATTTTGTGTGTTCAAAGAGGTGTGGATGTATAATCAGAGCCGACTCAAACCCACATTTGATGTCACTTACACCTTGCTTTTACGGCTAATAGTAATAACCAGTGTACATTTCTTAATTTATTTGACCAACAAATATAGGCTGTATGAACAGTATGGTTTCTCCTATTGGAAAGCATTGCACCTAAACATATCAGTTCCTAGCGGGAATAGCTATTATTGCATGCTTAAAGAGACCCTATTTTTATGCAAGTTAGGTTCTTCCAGCCTCCAATGCATTGCATGCACAGTACATAGTACATAGTACATAGTACAGGTATCTGCGCTTGATCAGCAGCCACGTTTGCCAGTGGATAACTGTGAAGCCTGCAAAGGGGAGAGGTGTAACTAAATCAGTCGTCGCATGTGGACATGTTTCAAAGTTTTAAAGTGGACTTGCGTTTTTACACCGCAGCAAAGCAATGTGACATTTAGAAAAGGACACACTTGCATGCTATCTTGATTAGCAGCAACTCAATAGTAGCGTTTTGTCTTTGCCAAGTTGTTGTTGACCCTTTCCAAAATCTTGGGCTTCACTGAAGAGCCTAAACTACTGAATATCGTGCTAGGTTTTCAGTGGTGTTCTCAAAAGGTTGACCTTCATTTCGTTCTGTGACACATGGTAATGCAAACACCACCATTCCATCGTTGGCATGTGAATCATTTATTTTGTCCCTGCTTTGTTTCTTTATTTGACATTAAGTTGTTCTGCATGCCACAACCAATTAATAAGTCAAAGTTAGCCAGATCACATGAATAATATAGTATTACAATAGATGGTGTTCCTCTGTTTTGAAAAGTAACAAATGCAGCCTCAGGTTTTCTGTACTATGATTTGCTATTGGCAGTCAGAAACATGCTCTTGTGCCGCATAGCCAGGACGTTTCCGCAAACTGTCAGAATGATTGTCCAAATGTCAAGGAATGTCATGGAATTACTTTCCTCTTGTCTTAATGCATCACCTCTAACATGTCTTGTGTGATTTTTGTTTGTTTGTTTGCTTTTTTGTTTGCTTTTTTCTTATTGCAGATTCCTAAAAGTCTTTGGCACGCACAGGGACGGCAGGGCACAGGTCCTTGCCAAAAGCGCCCTCCTCTTAGAACTGTAGTCAGAGAGACGACAGACTAAAGGGACGAGTTGCAAAGCAGGTCCAATTTGCGACCCAGTGCAGAAATCCAGTGGGTTTCTTTTGAACGGAGCAAAAACAACACATTGTTGGGCAACAACCATTTCGAGTCATTTTCCTACTGATTGTTTTTGCAAGCTTGCTTCTTGTTTTTCTAACTGGAGATGAGTATTTTCATGTTGTGGCTGCCTGTTGTTCTTCTGTACCTGGCCCTTAGGGGCGGTACCTGTTTAAGGGGAGGGGAGTCTGAGACAGCCTTGTTACACACTGAGGACTCGTAAACCTGCATTTAATCTAGCATTACGACAAACACCACGCCAAAATACCCATGCAAAACACCACCACCAATAGGCCGGAATTCAATTGGTTAATCCCTGTGGCAAAGAAAAGAAGGCGTTCTCTCTGCGCCACTTAGAAAGCATGTTTACATTTCTGTCAGTCAGACGAAACAGAAGCAAACAAATCTTTGCACTGGAACAGTGATTCTGCTATTCCAGTTGAATTCAATTCCAGGCCTTATTTAGCACAGTAATGCGTCACGATTACTGTCCACACGTGTATGTATATCGGGGTATATAGCTTACATATACTATATACTGATCATACATAAATAACACTGATTGTTGGCTTGAAACATCTCTGCACTAATTTGTTTTAGCAGCACTTTGAACTTTAGTTTGGACACTGGGGCAAATGAGTGCATTGTGTTATCCTCCGACTTAAGGAGTCAGTGCAGCTTTACTGATAAGCATACAATCTGAATGGAGACGACAGCCCTCTCTCCACACTCATTTGCTCTCTCTTATTGCCTTGCAATACGCACGTGAGTGACAGCTCCTCTCTCTGGCTACACACCCACACACAGGCAGTAGCCATGGCGATTGTCTCACAACTCTCTTTCTCTGTCTCTCACCCTGTTTTCTTTTTCTCTCTTTCTTGCTACTTGTGGTGGCAGTAGCTTCTCTCCGGTTGGCGCTGTGTTTTTCTACGCATGCATGCTTGCCCTGTCTTCTTGCCTGTGCCGGTTCTAAAGGGAGGGGGCAGACTGGATCTCTGTTACGTTACCTCATCACATGTGATACCCCGCCTCGTCTCTCTCCTGCCCTGTGTTTGTGCCTGTGGTTTTGTAATTTTAAAATGTTTATTTTTTATTTTTTTTTGTACTTTTTTTGTCAGTGCATGACCAGTTTGTTTTCTCCTTGAATTCTTGATATGTTCATGCAGTTTCATTATCTTCCAGAAAGATACTGACAGTTTTATATTTCTGCTGGTTATTTTTAAGTTTGAAAGCTTTCATTTATATTAACTGAGGTACAGTATATGGGAGCTGCTGCTCTTTACAATAGCTGGTGACCACCTCCAGCTGACAAATTTAAGTATTTGTATGTCCATTGATAAAGAGATGCATATTACCGAACTTAAGACTCAGTGTATTCTGTAAGTATTTTGTGCTTTGAATTCACTGTGTACTGTCCCTTTGAAAACATACCGGTATACAGTACATAACTGATGTGAAAGCAACTTTTGTTTGTTGACTGTTGATAGTAAGGATGTAATTACAGTCTACTCTGCTGTGTGATGTGATAACTATGCTAAAGCTTGGAATCATGTCCTTATTTTCATTTTATTTTATAGTAAAATAATGCCTGTTTATTTATTTTAGGAAAGACCAATAGTTTTTGTTATTCCACGTTGGGATTTGTTTCTCTTGGAAATTTGATCTGAAGTCTAATATATTATGTTGGAGTTTGGAAATAAATGAGATAATGAAGTGGAATTCAGAAATGTATTATATTCTGCAGAGATACAACAGATGCACTACTAACGTCTCCATCCATGTTAGTGAGGTTCCTCATAAAAACAATATTTGTCTCTCCAAATAAGTCTTTTTTTATTCACACTGTCATAATGGTCAGTAAAAATTACCCTGACTCTGATAGTCAGCC
>JACXGI010006317.1:19284-42686 GCA_016801175.1 Esox masquinongy | reverse complement strand
TTTTCTGAGATACTGAATTTGGGGTTTTCATTAGTTGTCAGTTATAATCATCAAAATTAAAAGAAATAAACACTTAAAATATATCAGTCTGTGTGGAATGAATGTATACATTATACAAGTTTCACTTTTTGAATGGAATTACTGAAATAAATCAACTTTTTGATGATATTCTAATTTTATGACCAGCACCTGTATGTCTCCTGGATCTATGTCTGTATGCAACCTTGCATTCTCTAGGCTACCTCATGGCAACAACAATTCTTTGTTTGTACATTTTTGCAAGTGCTGATATCGTCACCTTGTACAGCTAGGAAAGAATATAAGATTGAACCTCGGCAGTGGAAAATCAGAACAACTGTCATGACACCACTCTGTGTTGGTCTCTGTATTTGTACTTTTTTTGACATGATGCTTGTTCCCGTATATATAATTAAACCTGAAATAATGAACTGTTATGCTAATGACTGAAAGAGTTTTTACTTGATAAATTGCGAACATTTTCCATCTTCCATAAAAGGAAGAGTATAATGTATACCGGATTGAGTGGAAGATGGGTAAGAGGAAGCCAGTACAGAGCAGTATTACTTGGTGCTGGTGGGAAGAGACTAATTATCTGTGAAGGTGCACTCCTACACACTAGAGGAACAGGTTTGGGGTCAAAGAGAGGGGAAAGGAGAATGTTACCTGTTGCTTCTGAAGATATAGCAGCCAAATGTTGCAGCACGTTCAGCCATGCAGTCCCTCTACCTATTTATTCAGGGAAGCAATTTGAATCCGACCATAGGCTCATTGTCTCAATGTTTTCCTTGATTCTTCCCCCTTGTACAGTTTATCTTTTTCAAAAGAGGTTTTACACCTAACTGTATTACCTTACCACACTTCTAACCACAAGTAGAGCACTACAGAGACGAGGGACTAAAGTAGAGCACTACAGTGGGAAGGAGTCTAAAGTAGAGCACTACAGAGGGAAGGGGTCTAAAGTAGAGCAATACAGAGGGACAAGTGTCTAAAGTAGAGCAGTATGGAGGGACGTGTGTCTAAAGTAGGGCATTCTTATCTCTGGTCCTAAAATGTAATCTCTGCGCCTCGGGGCAGAGAATGTGGACTTCGCTCTGCGCTGGTGTCCCAGCTCTCTATGGTCACTAAAGAACACTGCCGCTGATCATAAGACTAAGGGTGTAAAGCCGTGTCACAGCTAAATTACCAACCTGACCCCGTTACCATCACACCCGCTTAATCATTCATTACTAGTCGGCCGTTGCCACCCCGTCCCCCCCTCCCTTGGCGGCTGATGTGTGGGGGTCTCGCTGGCTGTCAGTGATCATTGGCAGGTGCGTCACCTGACTGATGAGGCGAGCTTCCTTTCCTCTCTCTACGTCAAGTGCTTTGAATGAGCTACCTCAGTTGGCAGAAAGGCCCGTGCTATATAAGTCCAATGTATTAATATTAATAACCCAAGCTCTGATTGTCGCGCTGTCTGTGTGATGGGACCACACAACAACCTATTCTGTGCGAGCCCTGATCCATGTTAGTATACTAAATAGGAAATAGGCTGGCGTTCGGGGAGCCAGGCTGAGTGACTGTGCTCCGAGTGGAACGGGAAGTAGTTAGATGCTGCAGTTTATTCACTGGAGACAATTATCCAATGTTATGTAAGGGAAAGTCAACGAGGGGCTCTTGGTGTTCTGGAAAACCTCGGCGTGTAAGGTGCGTTTCACTTGTGTGTGCGCATGTGTTCCCTGATCCCTAAATACATTTAGTCACAGATAAGCATTATAGCGTAAGTCTGTATACACATCCAAAAATATTTTTTTTCCGGGTGTTGGATTTGACTAACTTTTGAAGATCCAGTTAGGATGGAAAGGCTTCCATAGTAGGGATGTGTAGGTGTTATCTATAGACATTAGACTGCTGCTGCCTTTGACTTGACCAACCTCACTGGTATATACACCAGTGTAAAAACGCAACGCCAGGCTGTCGAGTCTTCAAATAGATATCTGAGAGCATCCATCCAACCGTAGATGCTACACAAACTAACCCATATGAATTAGCAATACAGTGTTCTGCTGTTTCGCATGACGAGGCCGAAGCGGTTCTTCCGTCTGACCAATCCATTTCCATGTCCTTCTTCCGAAAAAGCTTTGCGATGTTCAGCCGGAGACTTTGGTTAATGTGTTGATATCATGTTCTGTTTTTATTTCTTTGTTTTTCTTTCGTTAGCGTCGAGTGTCCCTGTCTGTTTTTGTGGTGTGTCCACCCCCCCCCCCCCATTTCTTCTTTGTTGGACAGAATGTTGTGGAACAGAGTGATCAACCCGGGTACTTAGTTGCCATGGCAA
The DNA here is from genome assembly GCA_016801175.1 of Esox masquinongy. NCBI lineage: Eukaryota > Metazoa > Chordata > Actinopteri > Esociformes > Esocidae > Esox > Esox masquinongy. The sequence continues at coordinate 40,348 of JACXGI010006317.1, read as the reverse complement.
CGCTCATGGTCACAGCCATGCACGGCGGTGCTGTAACTGTGTGTTCTGGAGAGGGAGGTGGAGGGCGTCCATGAATTAGCAAAGCAGCACAAAAACACATTTACTTTTTTTTTTATTTTTTGTCCTGTTGATTGAACAAAGAAGCTGCTCTCCCTCGGCGGCTCTGTACATTACGGTCTCTTCATTCTCCATGCCTGCTTGTTAAAAGGTGTTTAATGCATAAGCCCACTTATGGTCTAATAGACATCCACAGTATGTTTTGCATCCCCTCTACACTGTGTGTTTATATCCTGTCATCCTATATATGGTTTGATGTTAAACGTATGAAACACCAGTGTTATTTTATACTCCAAATGCGCAGAAGATATTTGGTACGTCTGGGTGTAGATGGTAAAAATGTTTGAGATGATCATGTATTTACTACATCTAGATAGACAATGTTAGTGGGGCTACGTCTGTCAGATGTATTTATTACATCTAGATAGTGTTAGTAGGGCTATGTCAGATGGTCATGTATTTATTACATCTAGATAGACAGTGTTAGTAGGGCTACGTCTGTCAGATGTATTTATTACATCTAGATAGTGTTAGTAGGGCTATGTCAGATGGTCATGTATTTACTACCTCTAGATAGACAGTGTTAGTAGGGCTATGTCAGATGGTCATGTATTTACTACCTCTAGATAGACAGTGTTAGTAGGGCTATGTCTGTCAGATGTATTTATTACATCTAGATAGTGTTAGTAGGGCTATGTCAGATGGTCATGTATTTATTACATCTAGATAGACAGTATTAGTAGGGCTATGTCAGATGGTCATGTATTTATTACATCTAGATAGACAGTGTTAGTAGGGCTATGTCAGATGGTCATGTATTTATTACATCTAGATAGACAGTGTTAGTAGGGCTATGTCAGATGGTCATGTGTTTATTACATCTAGATAGACGGTGTTAGTAGGGCTATGTCAGATGGTCATGTATTTATTACATCTAGATAGTGTTAGTAGGGAAACGCCAGATGTATTTATTACTCCTCCAGCTGTGAGCAAAGCTGGAAAGAAAACCATGTGAGGTTCTCTTTGCATGTTTGTTCCATACAGATCCAAGCCCTGTTGAACGACGAATGCCTTAATAATCTCTGTACTGTCAAGTGTGCAGAAGACATTTGTGCCCATATCTACACTAGTGTCAGGTATTGCGGCTGGTCTTACTGCTAGCAGGCTGTCAGATCACACTAGCGTGTGAGCTGACTGCTGCCGGCGTGACGTCTTGGTCTTTGTGTCGAAGACAGCATATGTGTCTGTTCCCCCGGAACCCAGAGCCTTTTGATCTATCGGTCGGAGAGCTGCAGAGATAATGGAATTGAATTAAGGGGAATCCCTCGATGAGAGACGGAAAAATGGGGAAGGATGAGGACCCAAAACCAGGCAGACACTCAGGATTGTTGGAAATTGACGACTTGAAGATGAGCCGTGTGTGTGTGTGCGTCTGTCTCTGTGCGCGCGCGCGCTCGTTTGTGTGCACTGTGGTATATGTGAGGGCTTGTGTATGTCTACTTTTGTATGTGATGGCGTGTGCGTGTGTGCGTGCGTGCGTGCGTGCGTGCGTGCGTGCGCGCGCGCGCATACACACTTGCGTTACCCTTGAGAACGCAGGCAAAGCACTGCCTCTGTTGCCATGACGACGGGACCTATTAGGTAACTGAAATGTGTTGCCATGGCACGTGTCTCCAGGGTGATGTAGCCTCTCCTAACCACACCCACCACCAAATCTACAACGTCTCACCAGCCGCCTGAGAGGAACACGGAACTGTGGAGAGGAGGAGCGTTGTAGAGTAGAGCAGCACTGAAGCTAAATGGAGGTTTCTTTAACTCTTTGTTTGGGGGGAGGGGGGGTTACACTAATTAATTCATCCCCAAATTTTGCTAATTCCAATCCCCTGTCCCTGGTTTCATCAGAGCTGTTATTTTGTCTTGGCAGCCAGAACCAAGTGCCTGGCCAAGCACAGTCTTTGATGTTAAAAGAGGAACTATTGCTACAGTATAAAGCCAGCTCCTACAGTCAAGCAGGCCGTTCCCTGGCTTGGTGTCTCTCCCTCTCTGTCTGTCAGCTGATGCGTTTCCTCTGTTCACTCTGACCATTCTCTTGTTGGAAAAAAATTATACATCCCCGTTTCCAAAAAAAGTTGGGATGCTACGTGAAATGCAAATAAAGACAGAATACAGTGATGTGCAAATAATTTATCTCTATATTTAATTGAAAATAGTACAAAGACAACGGAGAAATTCTATTGTTTTTGGAAAAATACATGACCATTTTGAATTTGATGCCAGCAATACGTTTCGAAAAAGTTTGGACAGGGGTATGATTACCACTGTGTTGCATCACCTCTTTTAACAATACTCTGTAAGGGTTTGGGGACTGAGGAGACCAATTGCTGTATTTTGGAAAGTGAAATGTTGTCCCATTGTTGCTGTATATAGGATTTCAGCTGCTCAACAGTTTGAGGTCTCCTTTGTTGTATTTTTTGTTTCATAATGCCCCAAATGTTTCAATGGGTGACAGGTCTGGGCTGCAGGCAGGCCACTTTAGCACCCGGACTCTTTTACTACGGAGCCATGCTGTTGTAATACATGCAGAATATGGTTTGGCATTGTCTTGCTGAAATAAGCATGGCCTTCACTAAAAAAGACATTGTCTGGATGGTAGCATATGTTGCTCCAAAACCTGTATATATTGTTCAGCATTAATGGTGCCTTCACAGGTGCAAGTCACCCATGCCATCACAGATGCTGGCTTTTGCACTGTGCTGATAAGAAGCCAGATGGTCCCTCTACTCTTTAGTCCGGAGGACACAGCGTCCATGATTCCCAAAAATAATTTCACATTTTGGTTTGTCAGACCACAGGACTGTTTTCCACTTTGTCTCAGCCCATCTTAAATGAGCTTGGGCCTAGAGAAGGCAGCGACATTTCTGGATCTTGTTTATATCTGGTTTCTTCTTTGAATGGTAAAGTTTTAGCTTGCATTTGTGGATGCAGCGACGTACTGTGTTCACAGACAATGGGCAAGTGTTCCTGAGCCCATGCAGTGTCCACTACAGAATCATGTCTGTTTTTAATGCCTGAGGGCCCGAAGATCACTGCCATCCAATATTGGTTTTTGGCCTTTTCCTTTGCATACAGAGATTTCCCCAGATTCTCTGAATCTTTTAATGATATTATATACCGTAGATGATGAGATCCCAAAACTATTTGCAATTTTATGTTGAGAAATGTTATTCTTTAATTGTTGCACTATTTGCCTGTGCAGTCTTTCACAGAGTGGTGAACCCCTCCCCATCCTCACTTCTGACAGACCCATCCTCTCTGGAATGGTGTTTTAATATCCAATCATGTTACGGACCTGTTGCCAATTGACCTAATTTTTAGCATTACGTAACTTTTCCAGTCTTTTGTTGCCTCTGTCCCAACTTTTTTGAAATGTAAATATGCATAAATAAAAAAATGACCTCTAAGCCTGGTTCCGTTTGTGCTGTGTTGCCAATTCCTATAGTTAGTAGGCGTGTTTCATTCCATGCAGGTTTATTTGGCAAAAGCAATGCCGACATTTGTAATTGACAGATGTCAGATTTTATCTAGATATTCTGTTACATATTCTGTTAAATATCTATTTAACATGTCTAGGTGTTGTCCTTTTTGTCTGGCTTGGAAATTTCCGTGGTCTAAGGACATTTCACAAGAAATAAGAATAAAAATGCAAGGGGATGATTGTCTTGACTTTAGATAATGAATTGCTTTTTCTGCAATTGGAATGTTTACTGTGACTGATGTGTCTGGGCGTACGGGAGGGTCACACGCAGCACCGACGTGGATCGTGGCGATACTAAGAACGGTAAGAATGTGAACAATGCGAATTAATTGTTGCATCCTAACCAGGCTATGTTTTGAGACATGAAACAAAGAGGTGTGCTGGGAATACAGGTTTGTCCCTGTACTAATTCACAACCGGGCTAAATAAATAATGGATTCACGTCAGCCACTTTAGGCGGGTAGGGGGTTCTTTTTTTATTTTTTTATTTTTTTTTTACTCACACAAGAAGGTTCAATAAAAATGCAACGTTGCCGGCAATTGCGGCGTCTAGTTTTCATGCAAACTTTGTACATTTTTATCAAACTCCGCACTCAAACGAGTTCATGGAGACATATCCTTTTCTCCCTCTCTCCACTACGCCTACCTTGCCCTTTTCCACTCCCTTGCTCTCTCTTGCATCTGGTTCCCCTCCAACCCTCCCTTCCACCTGTCTTCACCAGGAGGCCGCCTGCTGTCCTGGGGCTGGAACGAACACGGGATGTGTGGGGACGGTTCCGAGACTGACGTCAGCCAACCACAGCCTGTTCCTAACCTCAGGCCTATTCTGATTGGCTGTGGAGCAGGTCACTCTATGGCACTATGCGCTCTAAATGGTTCTGATGGGGAGCAGAAGCCTTCAGTGGATGTGGAGATGAGACGATCTGCACTTATTTGAAAGCCCGTTTTTGTGCTCATCACCACTGTGCCCAGGTAATACTGCGGACAGCTCTTGCTGTGGATTGGTTCCCCAAATGTCTGTTGCCGAGGACACCCAGCTGATTCAGGGGTATCCGAGCAACCAATATTGATTAGGCATGAGTCGTAGTAGGTCCGTTTTCAAGGAGCGTCGACTAAGTGGGTGTGACTCAGCAAAATAACCCAAGCCCATTCAAGTGCTTTGTTTTTGGCCAAAGGGTTATGCACATGTTAGCTCAGTATGACTTGTAAAGATTTGTTAACCTTTGTAACTTTTTATTTTCATTCCCAGCACACTGCTGTTGCTCCAGGAGCTGTGTTCAAAAAGAGTATCAGAGAAAGATGACCAGTCCAGGAACTGTCCATGCAATACTAACGACAAACTACATTTGTAAAGTGTGTTTCGTTTAGCAGAATTACTCCAAAGTTCACAAAATACGAATAAAAACCAATGAGAAAAATGTATGGATTAAATAAAAACCAGACCAGACCCAGACAATAGATAAAACCTGACGGGATAACTGACACAAAGAACCCAGCTGTTGTTGCAAAGTAGGGCTGCGCAGTGAATGAATTCACACCAATATTCATTAAGAACATGCAGGATCTCAGCCGCATGTAACGTACATTTTATAGTTTACTGCATGTCACTTAAACAGAGCAGTTCCTCTCCTAGGTTAAATGATCTGAGTTTTGTGATCTTCTGATTGGCTGGACACAGTCGGCTGAACATTCCAAAGAAGAACAATGCTGCTTTCCGCTTTTGCTTTTTAATGACATAACTGTGATTCCAACGGTCCAACTAAGTGCTTTGATCTGGATTGCATAAGTAAATGCAATATTTTCAAATAAAAATCACAGTTAGGTTTCTGAATTTCGTGCAGCCCCGCTGCAGAGGAAAACAGGCCAACGGCACACAGCCGACGAGCATGGCCGACAAGCATAAAATGAATTGATGACCGTCTTAAAGGCGCCCATAATCCAGCCATCCAGTCCCATTAATTACCATTTAAAACGACAGGTCCTAGATCAGCACACGCTCAGTCCACGCTGCCCCGCGGTTTACGTTTAGTCAGCATGATGTCATAATAAATACTGTTCCGGGGTCAGAGATTGCCAGGGGAGAGATGGGCGCTGCCTCCGCCCCACACCTGATGACACCAGGACGGCCCGTCTGTCTGATGGAAATGACTGGGATCCGGAGTGACAGATTAGCGAGACGGATCGGTCCTTACGCACACCCTATGGCCCCTGTCATGACTTCACTGAGACGCACGGTCTTTGAGTCTAACGTGTGATCTGTCCGCCCTGAATGATTTGTGGGGTAGCCTATGGGCACGCTCCCCTCACCTGGTTCCCTCCCGAGCCATAATGTCATGTTGAATTACGTGACTGGAGGCGTCCTGAGGGATGGGCCGGGTCGGTTGTTTGTTACAGTGATTTGGACTGTCAGAAGACACTCAATCTCCTGGATGACGTCGATTTAAGAATGCTGGGGCTTTGTGGTCCAAAGGGCATCCTATGCCCTTAGTAAGTCACATAGGGTTCTGGTTGAAAGTAGTGCACTGCATAGGGAATTGGGGGCTGTTTGGGATACAAGCTGGGTTTTTCACAGCCATCAGGATTGATATAGTATAAAATGTTTACAATATCTGTGAGGTTACATGGTTAATGTTTGTCATATTTACTAACATGTTTGCCCACAGGCGATGTCAGGAAAGTATGATCTGCAGATCTCTGCTGTATGTTTTTGCGGACATTGTTATAATAACTTTAACACGCCGGAGGTTGTCTTCTTATTTTGCTCTCTTTCAGTGTTAATAGTATTGCAAGCATTGCTTTGGTTTCTGATTAATGCAGGGTGAATAATGCATTAACATTTTATTGTGTAACTGTCCATCCGAAGATGTTATGATATTGGAGGGAACCTGAAAACATTGATGAAATGTAAAATGATCATGACTGGATGTGCACAAGGTGACACAGAAAGATGATTAAATTAATTACTATATTTACCCTTCCCAAAAAATAAATCAACACTCATTGAAAAATAATTGTGATTTTTTTAAAATTTTGTCACTATTTATTGTACAAGTCTGAAGTGTTCAGAACGGTCCAGAAGAAATACACAAAAATCCCTCAACAACAAACCATTTTAAACTACCAATGAACGTGAGAGAAACACCTTGTTTGTTTTTATTGAAATATCTATACTCACAAAATGTATGGTGTTCAAATCAAACGCACTGTTCAACTTTTAAAAAACGTCCCACATCAGTTGCCTGTTAGTTCAGTGATTCCGTTATAAAGTGTTACTGCTGGGTCACATTCTTTAGGGCAACTGGCGGAGAATGTTTCAAAACACTTCGCAACATATTTTTTCATTACATTTTTTCATTAGAAGATGTCAAATAGTTCCTCCGTGTTTCAAGCCGTTTACTTCCATTTGCTGACAAATAAACACAGACCTGTTGTTTTTTTCAGTGTTGGCTAGCGTCCATTGTCAGTGAATTTCATTGGTAGCCGTTAGTCAGATGTGTTCTGTCAGGAAGCACCTAGACATGTCAGTCAATTGATAGGCAGTGTGTTTACAACGAATTCATAAAATGTTGGTCCCTTTGTAACCACTGGATAACAGAAACAACCGTATTTGTCATTAGAAACAAGGTAAACTGACGGCTGCACTTTGCGTAAAGCCTACTTGCATAGTATGTTGTGTTATGGGGTGGCTATTTAAGCTGTAAGGCACAACAGGGAATGGTATATGGCCAATAAACCACAGCTAAGAGCTGCTCTGAGTGCCTGGATCCAGCCCATGGCCGTGGTGTATTCGCAATACACCACCAATCCCCAAAATGCCGTATGGCTATTATAGACCTGTGATGTTTTGTCACATGCGTGGTGTATAGTCTCACATTCACACTATTCCGGGTTCAAACCACCGTTTTCAGAGATCAAATATACACTCATTGTTATATCAAGATTTTAAACTGGGTGGTTTGAACCCTGAATGGTGATTGGCTGACAGCTGAGGCAGCTGTATGAGACTGTACCGCGGGTATGTTTTCTACTGGTGTGATGGCAAGGGTAACCAATTTCACATAATAATTAGACACAAAAGGGGTTTTACTCTGTCACTTGCCTAAAAGCGGCCTTAGCCATGTTATATACACCATATTTCACACCCCTTCAAGACTTACTGTTTAACTATAAGACTGGTCATAAGCATGTATGACCCTTTTCACAGCGTGTGTTATTAAGATCCGATAATAACAGACATCTGGTGTGGGTTGTACTTTTTACACATTGAGAAGCATGTTTGTGTACACACGTGTGTTGTGGTGTTTTTGTGCGTGTACGTATCTATAACAATGAGAGAGATGTTTTTTTAAGATATAGTTTCAATATAATATATTTGATGGAGACCTCGTGGAAATAGTTTTTCCCTAAAGTTTTCGCTGGGCCACATATAGGCCTTAACTATGGCATTATGAATGTTCATATATGCTTATAACAAGTTTTTAGCATTATCCTATTCCCATGGGAGTACTCTAATGTGGGCACACTACTGTTCACCTCATTGGCTTGTGTCCAAACATAGTTATACCTTCTGGCTTTAAGTGAAGTAATACCAAATACCTGGTACTTATTTTAACGTTTTTTTTGTGTTATTCACCTTTAAAGTATGTATTTTTGGGGTTTGTTATAATGTCTCTAATGCCTGTTTCGTCAGAATGTGAAACTTACAGTGGTAAGGGTATCTTTCAGATGTTGTTCTGCTGATAAGATAACAGCTGATTGGTCTTCCATGTTGGTTAACCCAAATTCCTTTTCAAATTAATCAGTAAAATGTAGGCACTTTTCCACTACGATGAGTGACGATGATAAAGCTGATTTAAGGTTTGATTTGTTGCCTATTAAGTAAGCCAAGCAAAAAAATAAAACGAGTAAAGTTAGCATTAGGTTTAGGGTGAGCTCGAGTGAATTTTTCAAATTTAGGCTATATTTTCAAGGTAATTTATTGGATGGGACAGTGGGAAGGATTGAGTTTTAGCTACAAGAACAATGGGCCGGATACAAACCTATACAGAAGCAGTGCATGCTTACCGGAAGTACCGGCGCTACACCACAATCCCATTCTAACTCGATTGAGCTCACCGAATCCCAAACTGACAGATGGATTTGCTCGATGGCGAAAAGCCTAGGCACCCAAATTCGTCGATTCAGACCCCAAACCTGGTCCGTGCTGGACAATTGAATTGCCCTCCGCGGAAGCCCTGCGCTCATCCATGAGCAGGAACAAACCGTATGTTAACACAAGAAATGTACTGTAGCTATTTGGAAGTTGTAGACAGCCATGATATTGAACAAGGATACACTCGTTGCATTCCACTGCAATATTACGTGGATATCTGACATGAACGAATGCATTTGTATAGGATTTGAAGGCTTTGAGTTACTTAACCCTAGAGAGGAATTTGCTTAACCAACAGTCGTAGGTTGTAACTGACCAACAGCAGTTCTGATCTTTCTAATGCCTAGGCTCAGCTAACACATGTATAACCTTTACATGAATAATGCTATTGCACATATTTGGCCTGAATTTACGTGAACTGTGTTTGATACCTCTAAGTATAGCGAAAGGAATGTTAAAAGTTCACATGTGCAAACAGTTCAAAAGGCGATTATTAGTATGGTTATCATTCAGATGTGCTACTACAGTGAAACCTTTCCAGGTAAAGACTTGCTTTTAACTTGATTTCGTCTGGCTGTCCTGATATGTGATAAGGTGAATAATAGGATAGAACTGATCCGAGCAACATATTTTTTTCTATCTTTTTTTAACAGAAGCAGCACAAATATTTGATAACCCCACCCGCCCGAAAGAAAACATTTGGGAGTAGTACACAACTTCTGCACACAAAAGCATATATACAGGCACTAGGCACGTACACAACAGAAATAGGCAACACAACAGTACAGCACAATAACCAGTCACAAATACTAAGCCACAAAAGGCTTGACAACACAACTCCCTCTGTGCTACATCTACGCCGAGTCAGTATGTCTTGGAACAGGGCGTGTCTTTGTAGCGCACTACTTCTGACGGCTGTGGATTGTACAAGCCCCGCCAAAACTAGCGCGCTGCACGGACACCGGGGAACTGTCGAGTCTGTGGCTTACAGGTTGCCATGGCAACACATACATTTATTGTTATTTTTTTTAAATGCGTATTTTCTACACACAACAGCGGAGGTTACTGTATAATCAGGTGGCGGGTTTGGGTTGGTGCGGTGGGGTCTTTTTATGGGTCATACACATTGTGGTGGGAACACCATGATTCATAACACAAACGGAGTCTGAGGTTGCTTGTCGGCTCCGGTGCAGTCGCTGGGTGGTCTCTACAAACATATAAAAAACAAAACAACAACACAAAAAATTATTACAACGGGTCACGTATGAACGATAGAAGGAATGGATGGAGATGGCGGGTCGGTAGACTAGGCTAGGCTGCCACAACTAGAACCGCGGAGGAGGGTGTAGTGGGGTGGGGGCAACTGGTTTAATGACGGTAAAGAATATGCTCCGTTAGTGTGTCTCCATGGTAAGGGGTGGCGGCTTTACCATGTATTTCCCATGCTTTCAGCCAAGGCAAAGACTTCAGACGGAGACGCGCTGTTTGTATGCAAAAGTTGGATTGTTGTGAAAGGTTAATATTCATGCCCAGGTCATGCTTTTGTCTGTTGTACATTTGGGTGTACGGAAGGGCAGCGTAGTCCTTCTCATGCTTTGTTTGGACATAGTGTCATGCTCCCATAGTCCCAAACTCATATAAGCACTCCTTGACCCGGAACAGAAGTGCTGTAGGCGATACAAAGGACCAAAGGACTAGCTTACTACTGCTAGCAGGGGGAAAATGTATGCATGTTTTTTCATTTAAATAAAAACAGAGTCTAAAAAAACTGTTGAATACAAAATTTATTTCATGCAAGGTGTTTTTTAAAAATGTACAACTCGTATTTGAATACTTCTTTTTTTGCATAATGTAAAATACATGCATTTCCCAATAATCCCCGAAACCATACTGTACTGGACCTTAATATTTGTTCTCCATTTGAATTGCATTACGTATAGTTCACCTGTATCTCTTTTGACATGTAAATCTTCTTCACAATGGCTTAACAGTTAACATCAAGCACCGCCACAGCAGAGACAAGATCAGATAAAAGGAAATGTGAAACCTTGTCCAAATAAAACAGGATACATTTTGAGTTGCTATATCAGGATTAATGTTAAATAAGTAAACCAAAGACTTGTCAAAGTGCTCTTTTCCCTTATGTTTCTGTGCGTAACTATTATTGGGGCAGCAAGGAAGTACAGAAACTCTTAAAGATGATTATCACTGCGTCATTACGTATTGTTAAACTAAATGCAATGCAAAAAATGCAGTCTTTCTGATTAAAGTTTGGAATATTAGGTTAAGCATTACCCTTTCAAATAGAGGTCCCTGTAGTGAATTAATTCATAAGTATGTAAACAATATATGAATTTGGGAAAGGCAAAGAATGGCAGCTACATGACATTTTTTCTGCTATGAGTCTCTTGCTATAGAATAAGCTGCTTGTGCATAATAAAAGTTAGAAGAAGCTTCTGAAAGAAAACAATGTTTTTCTTACATGTGAAATAGTTAGCTTCTCGTTGAACATAATCTCATGCAACACATGCAAATGAAACGACAGTTTAGTTTCCGTTGACAACAAACGTAGCATCACTAGTATCAGAAGAAGCGTCACCATTTCCTCACTCCAGGATCCTCATTCTAGATCTCTACTCATTACAGATTTTGGACTTCCACTCTCTGAGTTATAGTCTTTGTCAAGTCTCTTCATACACATTTTGTATTTAGAACGTCTCCACTTTGCATCAATTAAATACTTATTAGGAGATACCCATCAACTGGACTGCAGCTCAGATGGCACCCTATTCCCTATAAAGTGCACTCCACTTTGTACCCTGTGAAGCACACTCCAATTAGTGCACATGTAGGGAAAAGGGTACCATTTGGGACATAGAAAATAACAGCTGGTGGCTGTGGGTTTCCAATAAGTAAAATCATAGCTTCAGCATCATAAACATTGTAAAGCAGGAGTTAAATACATCTTATGAAATTGTCTTTGTTTCACAAGTTTTTTTGTTTTGTTTTAAAAAGCAGATGAGAAAGTTATATGGAACGGAAAGTCAAAGTATGAGAGATCAAAAGCAACAGAGCAACAGGCAATGAAACAAAGGCAGAAACCATTCAACAACAAAGTGTAACAGGCTGCAGAGAGATGTCCACCTGGTATACCATCAGTGCTTCACTGCAGCTGACCCGGGCAACCCATGCAAAGAGACCCATGTGACAGTATGAACTGGGGCCTGAGACGAGGCCAAGGTAACACCTCGGCCCGAGCCATTTGGACCCTTATTTCAATTCCGAGACAAATCAGGGCGGGGGAGAAGATTAACAGAACGAGAGGAAAGCAAGAAGACTAAACAGCGGCAGGAAAACCAAATTTGGCGGAAGGAGAAAGAGAAGAGAACAGCAGAGTGTGGACAGTCAGTCACATAGTGACAGGAAACGGCCAGAAACAAACCCCGGGACACTTGTGGAGATCTGACAGGATGGGACGGGCTTAAGTGAGCTCTGTGGCAACCAGCCCAGCGCTTCACACCCAGTCCGCTTCATAAGACATCCACAAGCATCTAGCGGGTAGAGGTTACCCCGAGGGGTTGATTCTGGACAGGGCCGAAGTCTCCTGGTCAATCATGGCAGAGTTTTAGAGAAATGATGGGATGGGGGAGTGTGAGTGCTGGATGAGACAGGATGGACTGCAGGGCAGGGCAGAGACGCAGGACGACGACACCCCAGAGGTGTCATGGCCGACCAGGCCGCTCACGCTCATGCCAGACATGCTGTTTAGGGCACTCCAAGGCTTGTCATAACCTTCGGTTGAAAAACAGAGAGCGTTTTGAGTACAGTGCCCTGAGGTGGTTTGAGTTCAGTTCACTCAAGTGGCTTGAGTTCAGTTCACTGAAGTGGTTTGAGTTCAGTTCACTGAGGTGGCTTGAGTTCAGTTCACCAAAGTGGTTTGAGGTATAGTACAAGATAATACCACGCAGTAGAATTAGATAATGAACCCATGTCTATTGTCTTTCAGGGGATGTGTTTTCCCCTTTATTTCCTTGTATTTCTAACAACCTGTTGCTTTCTTGTTTTTGTTTTCTCCAAACACAAAAGTCAATAGAATTCCGTCGGTCAGTGAGGTTGACAACAGTGATATTATCCATGCATTGAGTGTGTCAGATTGAGGAATGTCTAGTTCAGCGACATGCATGCACAGGGTGGTACTGGAATGGTTTATAGGAGCAGACAGCAAATTTTGTCAAACAACCAGGCCACCTGAGTGGGGAATGCTATGTCGGTAGCTACAGTATTTTTGAGAAAATATGTTAGCAGTGTGCTACAGTGTATCGTGAATCCCCGTAGATTGGGATTTTGTCTTGTGTTCCAATTTCACCAGATGCAAATCCCCCAACTTGAGAAACTGAAATGCCAATTCTAGGTTCTCCTTAAATTATGCATCAACGGCAGCAGAGATTTGTTAGAGTAATGTTGGGTACACCCGCATTACCCACTGGCTTTGTGCTATTAGATACCAGTTAAAATACAAACTGGAGCAATATCAAATCAATGCAAAAAAAATGTCAGACCTAAATCTGGTTAAAGAAAATATTAAATAAACTGATGGGTTAATTAATCAACATATAAGTCAGTTAATATTATTGTGACTTTGCTCTTGAGGGCCCTCGCCAGGGGAGCAGGTGACCGTTCGCTCCCTTAGTGTTTGCTCCACTCCACCACCACACTGAGGACAGCCACAGGCCTGATGGGTCGCGACCATGCGTCCTGATGCTCATGAACAGCGGGTTCATAACCATCAGCGGGGTTGAAAGTGACTGTCGTCAGTTGACCAAACATACAAGGTAGCTACGTACATTATACAGCCAGGAGGACACAAACGTACGGTACATCAACACTTTCTTCACAAGCACATTGTATTTCATATAAAACATTGTAAAATCGGTTGTCCTGCTTGTAGAAAATGTGGGATGGGCAGTAGAGTATATCAAAATATAGATTGTACAGATGGGGCTCTTGTTGAGACAATTATAAATCGTGATTGTGCTTGAGTTTGAATCAGTGAACTGCAGAACAGCGTACAATACTGAAGGGAAGAGTTTAAACAAATAGGATTTTGCCAATGAAGACTCTTATCTACTTGCTCAGGTTGAAACAGTAAAAAAAATGTATGTGTCTCTGCTCAGTTTAAAAAAAGTCATCAGTCATTTTGCTAATGCTAGTTAGCGCTCGTTAAACTACCTCTAACTGCTTTCATAACGGATGCAGTGACCTTAAACTGGTGTTCCAGAAGTTCATCTGACTCTGGAGAAGTAGATAAAAGGCTTAATTGACAAATATCGAGAGCCTTTTGTTGGTTGGATTGTTTTCACATCAAATTTGATGTTTCGCTAAATATAAACAAACAAATAAGGTGTTGATGGCGCTGTTTTATAATATATTCTGTATGCTTATCCTGAGTGCCAGATCTGTTGAGCAATTGTGACAAAAACTGGTATAACAATGAGCAAAGGAGCTGACAGGAGCCCAAACAGATCTGGGACCAGCCTGCCTACAGGACTCTACATTCTGGTGCCTTCCAGGACCCCAATCATGAAATCACTGAAGCCGAAGCCTGTCTTCCAAGACAAGTTTGGTTCTATGATCTTTCTGGAGGTTGCATTGCAGCTACCATATATTGTAGAGCAGGGCTCTTAAACCAGGGTCTGCAAAACATTCTTAGACAATTTTGAGGTATTTTTATTTTTGAGGTATTTTTTAAGGAAACAATGGTGTTTTAACCTATATATTTTTCACAAATTAGTTTCAATCACAATAATAGTTTAAATCTATCTCTGCAGAGCATAAAATCTTGCTCATTCTTACTGGCTCCTATCCACTCACGATGATAATCATATTTTCTATAAATATGGAAATATCCTTTGCACTAATCTATCTCCGTACACCAGTGCTAGTCAGGGCCTTGTTACTAAGCAGGGATGCTGTAGGGCCACAGCCTCAAAGGGGGCCCAAACCCAATTATTATTATTTACAGCTGTAGCTGGGCGGACCCTGAACCAAAACTTACTCAGGAGCCTAAAAGGCTATGTGAAAATGTAAAAACAAAAAAAAAGGCTTTCTCGGCAGCGAGAAAGCCTTGCCGTTTTAAAGCTTAATTGAAATTACTTTTTGTTTAAAAATTATTTATTTATTATCATTACATTAAAAACTTGAATAGTTGAGTACTGTGCATACCAATATCAGAGCGTTGATTATTGTGTTTTGTTACACCCTCTAAACTTATTCCTTTGCCTTATGTCTGTTTAATATGTTGTGGACCCCTGCTGTACTGCGGACCCCAGTTTAAGAACCACTGCTTTACACCGCCGAAGGCAGCTGACCTGCCTTACGGAATGTTGTCAAGTTTTACACTTGAGTGGTGTATTGCAGGTATGTCCTAAAGTCCACAGCAGGCCCCAGTCTAAAGTAGGACACTGAAGAGGGAACAGGTTGGCATTTGGGATGCAGAACTGGTCAGCTTGCACTGGCTGGCCGCGTCCATTAATGGCCCTTCGTTTTCAGTATTGTTGGACGTTTTCCACTTCGGCAGGTTAGCCTAAAAAGTGTTAAGCTCAAAACGTGTCTTATATGTTCGTGTACATCAATTGAACATAGAAAAAAACGAATCAGTTGAACATTTAAAAAAAATAATGGAGTGTATTTTTTCATGGGAGTTCAGGGCCCGTGTCTACGAGTAGCATTTGGAAAAAGTCATGTTGGTTAATAGTGGGTCGAAGCCTTTGTAAAGGGTCTCTGGGTATAGTTGGGACCAGAATGCAGATCTATAAAACTACAGTTGGGGGAAGAGCAAAGGCAGGAATAACAACCGTGTGTGTTTGTGTGTGTCTGTGCGCGTGTGTGCGCGCACATGCAAATACGCGTGCACATGCACGTGTTATGTTGCGCCACAGGCTGACACGTGGTTGCCAATGATCAAGTTGTAGGGAAAGCAACACGTTTGATAGTGGCCTGTGTTTGGCTGTTACAGTACGTAACTCTCCTCCCTCCTACCCCTGTGTGGTTGGGCTTTGTCTGGCTGTTACTGTAGGTGTACGTACCCCTCCTGACTCTTCCACCTGTGTGGTTAGGCCGTTCAGCTGCTGTGGTGACGAGAAAACAAGGCCGTTCTCTCTCATTGGGGCTGAAGATCTCCTCTGGCGAGATGGCCTGGTCTATATGAGGACAATCCTCATTGGCTAGAGCTGCGTTGGCTGCCTCTCCATTCAGCTTGGAATCTTCAGACACACACACACACACACACACACAAAGGAGATTCCACAGAAATATAATTAGAACTGGAGATTCCGTGGAAATAGAATCAAAATGCTTCTAAGAACATTAGAACACGTTGTCTCTCTGGGAGATGCAGACAACAGGGTGATAACACTGATCAAATAAAGTCATTCGATTCAATACAACTTTATTCCCTGGGAAGTTACCCTTGCCTCCATCTGTGCTCGGGGCTGGCTAAAAGTGACAAAATGTTGTTTAGTAACCGATAAATAAATTTATCAGCATATATGTCTAGAGCTACATTCAGTAGATAGCCTCGTTCCAGTTGTAGCATCATTCAGATCAAAATAAACGACTCTCAGAAATAATTTCAAATAGCATTAGTTTGGACAAGCAAAGATATGCCCTGACACATGCTACAGTAGGAAATTGGTGTGTGTATGTGGTAATATTGGTGTCTGATGGTGCATGGACTCAGGTGGACAGTGGGTGTAGCAGTGGGCGCGTGGATATTTTGGAATGGTACGTGGGAGGGTGTCAACGTGAGAAATGTTCACCTAAAACATCAACCCACTTCAGTAGGAGCCTAGGGCCTCAATAATACCTGTCTGTGTATCCAGTGATCAGCACTAGTGTGTCATAAGAACGGTAAGTGTACTGTCCAGTACATTCCTCCACCACAATGGATCACAGGGCTGCCCAACCCTGTTCCTGTAGATCTACCCTCCTGTAGGTTTTAACTCCAACCTTGTTCCTGTAGATCTACCCTCCTGTAGGTTTTAACTCCAACCCTGTTCCTGGAGATCTACCCTCCTGTAGGTTTTAACTCCAACCCTGTTCCTGGAGATCTACCTTCCTGTAGGTTTTAACTCCAACCCTGTTCCTGTAGATCTACCCTCCTGTAGGTTTTATCTCCAACCCTGTTCCTGGAGATCTACCCTCCTGTAGGTTTTAACTCCAACCCTGTTCCTGGAGATCTACCCTACTGTTGATTTGAACTCCATCCCGTTTCCTGGAGATCTACCCTCCTGTAGGTTTTAACTCCAACTCTGTTCCTGGAGATCTACCTCGTAGGTTTGCCACCCAGGGTTTCTTTCTGACAGCCATGCTATTAAGAACTGTGAACTCAATAGGGGCTAACTTCTCTCTTCCAGAGTGTAATCTGTTAGGCATGCAGCTTATTGATCTGAATAGGATGATGTGTTTAATTAGATGTGGCAGGAGGAGTCACCTGATTGAGACTCTGGGAGGAGAGGTAGGGCATCTAGAGAACAACAGGGAGACCGCAGTGTGATGGATTGAAGGGAAGAAAAGAGAAACAGTGAGAGGAACAGTAAAACAAACAGACAAACGGAGAAAAACAATGTGACAGCAGAACTATGAATTCAAGGGAAAAGATGAAGATAAAAGAGTGATACAAACGATGAGACAGCTTAACAATAAGCACTGAAGTAGAGTAAAATAGAGAGAAACGATGAAGATTAAAAATATTGACAAGAAACAGCAAGATATATTGAGATGTATTGAAACAGGGTCTAGCCAACACAAATCTCGCTACAAAATATCTAAATAAAACCATCATGGTGTAAGACATGCAGTGGGACACATTGAGACAAACAGGGAGACAAATAGTGGGACACATTGAGGCTAACAGTGAGACAAACTGTAAGACAAATTAAGACAAAGAGTGAAACGCTAACAGTGAGACAGTGATACAGCTGAACATAAGTAAGCTGCATGAAAATGATCGCCCTGAAGTTGTCTCACTCAGTTGATATAGGCAAGACATCATCACAATCTGTTATCTGTAGTTCCACATTTGTGCTAGCGACATCATTTTATTGTTTTTTTTCAAACTCTTGTGAATACGCATTTTTAAGGCATTCATGTATTGCATTGCAAGAATGCCCTGTTTTAAAGTTGAAAATGTTCTGGAACGGTTAGAAGTGTGCTAACCAAAATGTTAGCACAGTTGCTAATTAACATTAGCGCAATGACTGAAACTTATTGTATCTAACAGCATTGTAGCAAATACTATCATGCATATGCTAGTTAGCATCAGCTCGCAAAATTTCACACTGGATTAGATGGAGATATGTATAAATTGTATCTGGGGAGTTGTGAACTTCGTGAACCTTAGTGTCACCATAATATTTAAGCCTTAAGTTTAGAGTTTAGAAAGTAATCTCTTGGAGTTTCTTACCTGGAAACTTTACTTCGAAGACGTCATCATGAGCCGGCGCCATGTTTTGAGCCAGAGCCATGACAGGGTGGACGATTTTCGGGCTTTCGGGTAGGAGTGGTGCTTTATGGGGTGTTGACGGAGAGTTGAGACCGGACTTACAGTAGTTGGGGGATCCTGGTTGAGGTGCTCTGGGGATATGCTTGTTTTTCTTCTTTGGTAGCTTTTGTTTCGCCATGGCCAATGAGTAATACATTCCAAAGTTGTTGACGATCACAGGGACAGGCATGGCGATGGTCAGGACACCCGACAGGGCACAAAGTGCGCCAACCAGCATACCCGACCATGTCTGGGGGTACATGTCGCCGTAGCCGAGGGTTGTCATGGTAACAACAGCCCACCAGAATCCGATGGGGATGTTCTTGAAGTGTGTGTGTTCGCTGGCGCGTGGGTCAGTTTGATCGGCTCCCATCCGTTCGGCGTAGTAAATCATTGTAGCGAAGATGAGGACTCCGAGGGCGAGGAAGATGATGAGCAGGAGGAACTCGTTGGTGCTAGCTCGTAACGTGTGACCCAAAACCCGCAGGCCCACAAAATGACGGGTCAGCTTGAAGATACGTAGGATCCTGACAAACCTCACCACCCTCAGGAAGCCCAAAACATCCTTGGCCGCTTTAGACGACAGCCCGCTCAACCCAACCTCCAGGTAGAAGGGCAAGATGGCCACAAAGTCGATGACGTTGAGAGCTTTCTTCATGAACTCCATCTTGTCCGGACAGAATATAACTCGCATCATGAACTCGAACGTGAACCAGACCACGCAGACCCCTTCGATGTAGGTGAGATAGACCACTGTCTCCGTCTCCTGGTATACACGCTCCACTGTCTCATTGTTGACCAGCTCCAGCTCGGTCCGGTTCACAATGGGATTGAAGAACTCATGGGTCTCCAGGCAGAAGGTGGAGATGGAGACAAGGATGAAAAATAGAGAGGCCAGGGCTATCCACTGTGGGAGAGAGAGAAAAAATACATGTAAGGACTTATGGTGTAAGGACCTTACAAAACATTCATGAAAAGTACATAAAAACTATATAAATTGTAGATAAAATATACAGAAGGTCTGTAAGGAGACCAGAAGGAATTATATTGGCCGGGGTTATTATCTAGTGTGAAGAAGGAGAAAGGGGGGAAGAAGAATAAAGAGAGGAACCGAAAATACTTTATTTGAAGGTTAAGGAAGGAAGTTGCGTATACAATTCACAACATAGTGGTGAAAGGTCAGGATTATCTACAGTGGAGGATGACTTTAGGATGAACACAAAGGCCAGGATTATCTACAGTGGAGGATGACTTTAGGATGAACACAAAGACCAGGATTAACTACAGTGGAGGATGACTTTAGGATGAACACAAAGGCCAGGATTATCTACAGTGGAGGATGACATTAGGATGAACACAAAGGTCAAGGCTATCTACAGAGGAAGATGACATTAGGATGAACACAAAGGCCAGGATTATCTACAGTGGAGGATGATATTAGGATGAACACAAAGGTCAAGGTTATCCACAGTGGAGGATGACATTAGGATGAACACAAAGGTCAAGGTTATCCACAGTGGAGGATGACATTAGGATGAACACAAAGGTCAAGGTTATCTACAGTGGAGGATGACATTAGGATGAACACAAAGGTCAAGGTTATCTACAGTGGAGGATGACATTAGGATGAACACAAAAGTCAAGGTTATCTACAGTGGAGGAGGTTAGGGTTAGGGCTAGGGTTGGCCTTCAGTGTGGTGTTCAAATGAAATCAGCACCGTCAAGGGTTGGCGTGTTTGCATGTAGACGCTGCTGATTATATTCTGATTGAGAGCAAGCAGTGTGATAGAGGTAGAAAGGCTCTGTGAGATGTGCGCTTTGAAGGACACACATCTCAATCTTCCACTCCCACATGGCATTGCTGCCATGAGTTCATGTCAAAAATGCTAATTTCATTTCACAAAATTGAGTGGAGAGGAAGAACTGGATAAAACTGTGGGTAAATGGTTATTGATTTGTTATGGGATTCCATTTCGCTCATGGCTGCTGCGTCGTTGGGATCTAATTGTCCCCTACAACCTCAACCATTTCCACTCCCTCAGCTTTGGGACACTCGCAAACGGCGGAGGCAGAAGACCAAGGGGAAAGGGGCTTAATTAAAAGTTAGCCAAAGGAATGCAGCAAGGGAATGGAGAGGGGCCTGGGTAGGCCCTAGTCAAACATAGCGCGCACTACGTAAGGAATGCTGCAAGGGAATGGAGAGGGGCCTGGGTAGGCCCTGGTCAAACATAGCGCGCACTACGTAAGGAATGCTGCAAGGTAATGGAGAGGGGCCTGGGTAGGCCCTGGTCAAACATAGCGCGCACTACGTAAGGAATGCAGCAAGGGAATGGAGAGGGGCCTGGGTAGGCCCTGGTCAAACATAGCGCGCACTACGTAAGGAATGCTGCAAGGGAATGGAGAGGGGCCTGGGTAGGCCCTGGTCAAACATAGCGCGCACTACGTAAGGAATGCTGCAAGGGAATGGAGAGGGGCCTGGGTAGGCCCTGGTCAAACATAGCGCGCACTACGTAAGGAATGAGGAGGTAGTGGTCTGCTGCTGCCGGGGTTAAACAGCCTGGTAGCATGGCCAGAGGGATCTCCCTCCAGTAGCCAGGCCATCAATGTCCCCTGTCCAGTGGATCCACAGTGCTGAACGCTCTCAAGAGTCACAGTGCTGAACGCTCTCAAGTCACAGTGCTAAACGCTGTCAAGAGTCACAGTGCTAAACGCTCTCAAGAGTCACAGTGCTGAACGCTCTCAAGTCACAGTGCTGAACGCTGTCAAGAGTCACAGTGCT
>JACXGI010006317.1:0-19184 GCA_016801175.1 Esox masquinongy | reverse complement strand
GAATACATTCTTGTTACTTTTTATTCAAATAATATTTATTTTTATTCTAATGTAACAAAGTGATTATACTTGCAAAAAAACTTACTGCTTTGATAAAAATGGAAGGATGGTAACTCTAGTATGTTTTAAAACCAGATACCTGCAAACCTGTAGTTTTTACAGTAGAAAAAACCACCAGCAGTGAAGGCAGTGATGACAGTCTTCGCAACAGGGGAGAGGGAGAGTGTAACAACCTTTACAATCACTTTTAGAATCACCTTTAGAACCACCTTTAGGATCACCTTTAGAACCACCTTTAGAATCACATTTAGAATCACATTTACACATACTCAGAATTCTAAACATATAGGGTATGAATACGCAAAATTAACACAAAGTTGAATGTGACGGATAGTAACCAAATAGGATAATGGAATAATAGCAGTGATTATATACATGGATTTACAGTTGATGCACACATTTGTACACAGACCGGAAATGAGTGAGAGGACATATCCCTTTGGGGATAGATAAAGTACTATCGAGTGAGAGAGGGAAATAGAGGGGGGGAGAGAAACAAAGACAACGAGAGAGTGAAGGAATATATCCTTTTGGAAATGAATCAATACCATCTCATTTTAATAGAGAGAAAGGACGTTAAAGAGAGAGAGTGGAGGGGAGGAGTCGTGATCAATAGCTAATACACAGCATCTCTCTCTTCCAGACATTTGATGTTCCGTGGCCCTATCCTACAGGCATGATACCCAATCAGCCAGTCAATCATTCACATTAAGAGAGAGCCTGTGCCCCAGAGGGCACCCTATTCCCTATATAGTGCACTACCTTCGACCTCTGGTGCCATTTGTCAAAATGGGTGCAGCGTGTAGTGAACAGAGTGCCATTTGGGACACCCAGGACTAGGTTACTGTATAATTCATCAAAGGAACAGGATGTTTAGCTTTTTAACACACATTAAATATCCTGCAAATTGCAAATCGCCCCCTTAAATTTAGCAATTGGTCACACAGTCTGACAGCCACATGGTCTACGCTCCACAGCAACAACTTGTGGATGTTCAATTAGTTCCTGAGACCTAAATGTCACCCTGATCACTATTTGGTGCCCTTGCTTATCAACCAGGCCCCACCTAAATCCACTTTCATCCATGAACACGCAGACAGCACTGAGAGAACTCAGCAGCTCAGAGAGCTGGGTTGAAATGGAAACCCTAAATAGAGAATTGCCACCTATGGATCCCAGTTGGAAGCGGTGGACACGACAGGGAACTGTTTTTTTCTTTCCTCGCTAAATCCCCTGTGTCTGCCCGGTTATTATCCAGCAAAAGGCATGGAAGGTTCAGGTTACAAAGAACTGGGGAATCGATGTTGTCCCCTGATGACAGTCACTGACATCTACATCTGGCAAACCCCTGACAGGGTAGACTTTCAACTGAAACGGTCAGACGCTTTCTCCTGAATGAAACTGAATGAAAAACTTAAAACAAAACATTACAAATCCTAGTTGATAGAATTTGTGGATTTTCCTTGCTTTGTTTTGGCAAACAGGGATGAGGCGTCTTCCCTGTAGTTCTGCAATGGTGTTCGAATGCTGATCAGTTAATGACAAAAGACGTTATGGATGGCGGCTTTAAAGCTGGCCATACTGCCTCTCGCTGATCTGGGAACTGAGTACAGCGTCATCTGTAGCACTCTCAGTGCAGTCTGCTGAGATCAATGCTTGTTCCATCACAGTCTCTTCCATGCAAGCAGACCTCAGCTTCAGGTCCATATGGGTCTGTTCAAAAGTAGGGCACTATATAGGAAGTGGAAGGATAGTGGAAGGCCATTATCCTTCATTCCCAGGGAGGCCCTGCTGGCTCCCTGAGACAGTCTACTGCTACACATCATCCAGGCTGAGCTCTGAACCTCCTGCTACACATCATCCAGGCTGAGCTCTGAACCTCCAGACATATCACTTCATTTGTCAGTTAGTGAGCAACAAGTGCATGCTAACATATAAAAGGTTCCATAAGAGTTCTTTGGTTTTTCCTGTATGGGAAACCTTTTTTGTTCAAGGTAGAACAATTTAGGGTTCCATGCAGCACTTGGGTTCTACCTGGAGCCAAGATAGGTTTCGAACTGGAACCAAAAATGTATTCCCTAGAGCCGAGAACCCAAATTCTTCAAAACGATTTCCCACATGAACAGCTAAAGAAACATTTTGGAACCCTATCTTTGTGATTGTGTATCAGCCCCTCAGCCCAACCCTAAACCTTTTCATTGTGGAATTAAAATTGTAATTACAGTTTTCTGTCTCGTTTGAAGTGGTCTTCCAGCCAAAGGGAAGCCAACAAAACTGTAGCAGGGGCAGGAGATGTACCACTGTGCCAGTCGACTGCCTGTCCTACAAAAAAAAACACTCACTTTTGTTTTCCATTGCAAAACATACATCAATACCCCGGTGAACTCTACTCAGTTTTGGTAAGTGCCGGTGACCATCTTGGGAGTGACAGGCCACAAGGCGGCACCTAACTGTGGTTGTTTTTACCCGGTCATAAATTTTGGCCCATATCTTACATGGAGGTTTTCTGCGAATCAGCCTTGATGTACCTGGAAGTGACACGGCAAAGAGTAATTGCCATTGGATTTCAGCTCATAAGGCTGTCCTCACCACGCCACACCATGAACATTCCGGCCTATAGAGTGGTAAAACTGGGTGCCAGTTTGCTGTGGTTGGCTAATCCCAGACTCAGGGGAGCGACGTCAAAATTGGCTGCGGTTGCTGGGTCATTACCAGAACACAAAGCTATTGCCCATAGAAAAAGTATGACTGGATAATGACTATATTCCATTTAAAGTGTTTTGCCACCGTCGGCGGGTCCGTGTTGATGTGTCTGGAAGTGAACAGGGAATCCGTCATTTGAGTTCATTTTTCAGGAAAAAGGGAGGCATTCCTAATGGTGATGTCCTGCTCCTGAAGGTCGTTTAACCACTTGACCTGGACCAAGCTGTGCTTGACCACTGGGTTCAGTAGAACACCGCCAGGTCTGTACGTGTCCATTGGACAGGTGAGCTGCCCAGGTCGTATTTGAATCCTGTGTGTCAGCACTGTGTTATGCGCTTAATTTAATACCTTTTTTTTGTAGATGGCAGTGTTGCTTTTCATTCTTTTCCTATATAGTTTGCTTTTGGTTTTTAAGTTCCGTCTGAGTGTGTTTTGTTTTAATGGTGATGACTGAGATGTATTCGTCCCACAGATCCCTTATTCTGCCTTTATTTCTATGGTTTGGCCCTGGCTTGGTTAATCCCACTGGACGCCTCTACGAGTGACAGAGGAGAATGATGGGAACAGAGTGGTCGGAGGCCTTTCTGCCATCAGGTGGCGTGTCCACTGTGAGTACACGGTCTGTAATTAACGCACACTGTCATCTAATTCAACACATGCTTTAAAATGCTCTGTGCAACTTTAGCCTAGATCCCTTGCAGCATGAATCAAAATCATCTCTGAGTCAGAATCACATCTGAATAAAACAGACACTTTAAACACCCAGAAATCCTGCTGATTCTTAAAGATGACTAATTCCTGTTGAATTAAATGGAATGTTAATCTGAATCAATGTGGGAACACAGGTAATTATTGACATTGATTATTTAATCTAATTAACCACCGTCTGTGTGCAGTAAACCCCGTCAAACTTCACTGAGAATTTGTCTTGCTCACACTGAAATGTATTATCATGCTTCTTTCAGTAAATATTTTATTATTATTATTTACAACCCTGTTTCCAGCAAAGTTGGGACGCTGCGTAAAATGTAAAGAAAAACTGCAAAAAAATGCCATGATGTGCAAATAATCTAAACCCTATATTCAATAGAAAATAGTACCAAGACAACATATCAAATGTTGAAAATGAGAAATGTTATTGTATATTTGGAAAATGCATGCTCACTTTGAATTTGATGCCAGCCACACGTTCCAAAAAAGCTGGGACAGAGGCACCAAAAGACTGCAATTGTTGTGTAATGCTAAAAAACTAAACCTTGTGGAATATCACAACTAATTAGGTCAATTGGCAACAGGTCAGTAACATTATTGGGTATTAAAAGATCATTCCAGAGAGGATGGGTCTGTCAGAAGTGAGGATGGGGAGGGGTTCACCACTCTGTGAAAGTCTGCACGGGCAAATAGTGCCAGAATTCAAGTATAACGTATCACAATGTAAAATTGCAAGAGTTTAGGGATCTCATCATCTACAGTACACAATATCATAAAAAGATTCACAGAGTAATCTGGAGTAATCTCTATACGCAAGGGACAAGGCCGAAAAACAATATTGGATGGCCATGATCTTCGGGCCCTCAGGCGGTACTGCATTAAAAACAGACAAGATTCTGTAGTGGAAATCATTGCATGGGCTCAGGAACACTTCTGAAAACCATTGTCTGTGAACACAGTACGTCACTTCATCCACAAATGCAAGTTAAAACATCCAGAAACACCAGCGCCTTCTCTAGGCCCAAGCTCATTTTAGATGGACAGGTGCAAAGTAGGAAACTGTCCTGTGGTCTGACAAATCAAAATTTTAAATTATTTTTGGGAATCATGGACGCCGCATCCTCTGGACTAAAGGGGAGAGGGACCATCTGGTTTGTTATCAGCGCACAGTTCAAAAGCCAGCATCTGTGATGGTATGGAGGTGCATTAGTGCACATTGCATGGGTGACTTGCACATCTGTGAAGGCACCATAAATGTCGAACAATATATACAGGTTTTGGAGCAACATATGCTGCAATCCAGACTGTCTTTTTCTGGGAAGGCTTTGCTTATTTCAGCAGGACAATGCCAAACCACATTCTGCATGTATCACAACAGCATGGCTCCGTAGTAAAAGAGTCCAGGTGCTGAACTGGCCTGCCTGCAGTCCAGACCTGTCCCCTATTGAAAACATTTGGCTCATTATGAAATAAAAATACAGCAAAGGAGACCCCGAACTGTTGAGCAGCTGCAATCCTATATCATGCAAGAATGGGAAAACATTTCACTTTCAAAGCTACAGCAATTGGTCAGTTCCCAAACACTTACAGAGTGTTGTTAAAAGAAGAGGTGATGCAACACAGTGGTAAACATGCCCCTGTCCCAACTTTTTTGAAACGTGCTGCTGGCATCAAATTCAAAATGGGCATGTATTTTTCCAAAAACAATACAATATCTCAGTTTTAACATTTGATTTGTTGTCATTATACTATTTGCAATTAAATACAGAGATAAATAATTTGCACATCATTGCATTCTGTTTTTATTTGCATTTAACACTGCGTCCCAACTGTTTTGGAAACAGGGATGTATTTATTTGCCCTTTTTTTCACCCAAACTATGTTTCTAGAGGCTTGGCGCCACTGTAACAACCTGTGGCAGGCTCTGGAGAACTGACATTTCAGACTTTCTAGCTGAGCGAGCAGTCTGGTAAAAAGCAGAATTGTTCAGCGAGATGAGCTTATGAGGACACACACTCACAAGCACCTACATGCTTGGAGGAGAACATTCTCCAGCCAAAAAACATGATTGAACTAGCAGTTCTAGTAGAGCCCACTGAAACGGATGGCTCCCACACTGAAACGGATGGCTGCCACACTGAAACGGATGGTTCCCACACTGAAACGGATGGCTGCCACACTGAAACGGGTGGTTCCCACACTGAAATGGATGGCTGCCACACTGAAACGGATGGTTCCCACAATGAAACGGATGGCTCCCACACTGAAACGGATGGCTGCCACACTGAAACGGATGGTTCCTACACTGAAACGGATGGCTGCCACACTGAAATGGATGGCTGCCACACTGAAACGGATGGTTCCCACACTGAAATGGATGGCTGCCACACTGAAACGGATGGTTCCCACACTGAAATGGATGGCTGCCACACTGAAACGGATGGTTCCCACACTGAAATGGATGGCTGCCACACTGAAATAGCTTTCATGGAAAAATATGGAAACTGAGTAGTAATGATGTTGACAGATTGCAGCATGTGGTTGAAACACGCTAGACTCCTTTCAGCGTTTCATCATTACAGTCAAATAATCTCCCATGTCTGTCACACAACGAAAGTTGTGACCAATCAATCAACAACTCCAAGCAACGTTCAATCTGAACCGCTAGTCAGGTAATCAACCAATCAATCAAATGTATTTTATAAAGCCCTTTTTACATCAGCATTTGTGTCAAAGTGTTTTTACATACACCCAGCCTAAAACCCCAAAAAGCAAGCAGCAACAGGGTAGATACACAGTGGCTAGGAAAAACTCCCAAGTAGAACAGAATTTAGGAAGAAACCAAATGGGGAACCAGGCTCTGAGGGATGGCCGGTCCTCTTCTGGCTGTGCCAGTTGGAGATTTTAAGAGTATAAGCTTATAACAATTAATAAATGCTTGTGGGCTGTGATTCTGGAGGTCTCTGTATGTATAGCTGCTATGTTTCCGGACCTAGTTGGTGTTGCAAATTTGGAGCTTTAATAACTGTGACTTAGTGAATGGGAAATGACAGTGTTGATTAGCCGTGTGACTGGCCACCTAATCCTGCGACTACCCCTTGCACCACGGCGCTCAGCTGCCATAGCATGCAGCTCCAACACGGAGACAAATAGACATGCAGTATTACACAACCTAACAGTGATGCCGTTATAATGGCTTATGGGGCATTCGTTATGCATTATGACACGGTTATATTGCATTATGATGCATTTACAATGCATACTAAGACTTGTCATAAGCATGTATTGCCCCCTCTAGTGGATATACTCTTCAAGTAAAAAAAGGCACGAAGGCATTAAAAATATGCAACTATTTTGGCATCTTCTATTTAGGAGCAAACAGCAGTTTTCTGTTCTGACATCATCTTAGGTATAACCCTTTACATATTGCTGGATACAGTCACACTATATGTAATTAATTGTTTATCAGTTTGATCTTCCAATCAAAATATGTGAGAAATAACCTTTAACTCATAGTAACCTTTAATTTTGGCAAAACAGTACAAATAAAAAATATATTTATCTCAAAAACACTTCTAGATCATTGGCACCTCTTCATTTAATACTTTAATACTCGCCTTGCCAAGATAATAGCTCTGAGTCCTATCATTTTTTCATGAGGTTGGAGAACACATAGCAAGGGACTCACCCCACAGGTTTTCAATGGGGTTTAGGTCAGAGGACTCAGATGGCCATTTCAAAAGTTTGAATCTGTGAGACATTTTTTTGTGAAACTGAGGAAATGCTTTGGTCATTGTCCTGCTGGAAGATCCAACAATGACCCAGTTTCCTGGCAGGCGGACAGAGCCCGGTACTTCAGTCCAATTTTGAGGAATGATCTACAGATCCGCATGAGAGACACAGACCCAGAATCAACCTTTCAATTGTTTAACGAAGACTCATCTCTTCATTAGTGTCTGTGACTAAGTGGTAGTCTAGCCCAGGGGCGTGAAGGTGAATGGTAAGGAACTGGACTGATTCCCTGATTTCATCACCTGGTAGGCTGCCTTGTCTCCCCCAGGGCATCCCCTCTCCAATGCAACCTTCTGCCTAAAGACTAGCCACAGCCCGCCGGTTCCCACCGGTTCCAGCCGGTTCCCACCGGTTTCCACTGGCCCAGTATGTGTTGACCCGCTGGACACCTGAACAGGTTACTATACCGATGAACAACCTGGCCTTCAAAAGCCATTCATTATCTCCACCTAGTACAGCCAGAAGAGGACTGGCCACCCTCGGAGTCTGGCTGCTCTCTAGTAGATGTTCCTAGCCACTGTCCTTGTTGCTTGCTCTTTGGGGTTAAAAAGCACTTTGTGACAAATGTGATTGACTGTGTCCTATTGAGATTCCGATGGTAAAACAGCCACAAAACATCACGCCATCCATCCCTCTTTTTACACCAAACACATCTCTGATGTAAATAGACACAAATACACAAAATACACAAAATAAATGGGGCCAATAAATGTGCCAAGAATACGTTTTTTCTTTGAACATGTACTTATGTTAGATTTCAGTGCAAGGCTATGCTTATAAACTACATTAAATACGTTTGCAGAACACGTTATAACGCATTACACCTGCAAACTTCATAGTGATGCCATACATGGCTATGGATGTAAACATGTTCCTCCGCCAGCAACATGGGGGGAGGATGCCTGAAACCATATGGAAGCCTGCCCGTGACAACAGGTTGAGGAACGTCACCCCTTCAGCAGTACAACAGCAACCTGTGTTCTGTGTCCGTCCGGCTGGAGGGCTGCCATCAGACACTGCTGACCGCTGCTCATGGTGCCAAAGATCTGCCTCACTAAACACGCTGACCTGACCTGTTTAACTTGACACCAACTGCCAACATCCTGAGTACTTTGAAACTAGCAGCTTCTCAGACCAGGTGTTTTAAACTGACAAGCTTTCAGGTACTCTGAGCTGCAGTGTAGGCCCACTGTGCTGTCCTTGTAATTTCTTCGTCTCACGTTGTCCTTAACGGTGCTGTTCCCAGGAACTATGGTGGATGCCTAACTGGGCCTGTTCAGTACAGGCTGGCTCAGGTGTCTTGGCTCTGCTTGGTATGTCTCAGCTCAATAATAAAGGGGTACAGGACTAATAGCAGGGGTACATTCGACTTTCTCTGTCTGCCAGAAATGGCCACCCCATTCAGGGCAGGACCATTGATCCTGGTGGTACACGACCCAGGGCTGGAAGTTAGAAACACCATCGAAACTGTGTATTTTGTCTTGCCTACTGTCCTGTTGCAGTAACATTATCCTGCTGTGGAGAACTTCCCTGTGGGCTAGCTAGCTTCCCATCTCAAGGTCACTGTCACACATCTTCAAGTTGCATAGTTGGAGGCATTCAGTCAATCCATCATTAGACTTAACATCAATGGGAGAGGAAAATAGACATATAGTCATAGTTATACATGAACAGTAGATCTCTCTTCTACTCACCCTTGACATTTCTAGTCATAGTAATATATGAACAGTAGATCTCTCTTCTACTCACCCTTGACATTTCTAGTCATGATTATATATGAACAGTAGATCTCTCTTCTACTCACCCTTGACATATCTAGCCATAGTTATATATGAACAGTAGATCTGTCTTCTACTCACTCTTGATATACATAGTAATAGTTATATATGAACAGTAGATCTCCTACTCACCCTTAACATATCTAGTCATAGTTATATATGCATAGTAGATCTCTCTTCTACTCACCCTTGACATATCTAGTCATAGTTATATATGAACAGTAGATCTCTCTTCTACTCACCCTTGACATTTCTAGTCATTATTATATATGAACAGTAGATCTCTCTTCTACTCACCCTTGACATATATAGTCATAGTTATGTATAAACAGTAGATCTCCTACTCACCCTTAACATTTCTAGTCATAGTTATATATGGACAGTAGATCTCTCTTCTACTCACCCTTAACATTTCTAGTCATAGTTATATATGGACAGTAGATCTCTCTTCTACTCACCCTTGACATATCTAGCCATAGTTATATATGGACAGTAGATCTCTTCTACTCACCCTTGACATATATAGTCATAGTTATATATGGACAGTAGATCTCTCTTCTACTCACCCTTGACATATCTAGTCATAGTTATATACGGACAGTAGAGCTCTCTTCTACTTACCCTTGACATATCTAATCATAGTTATATATGAAAAATAGATCTCTCTTCTACTCACCCTTGCGTATTTAGAGGAATAGGGGTCCTCGAAAAGAGCCCACATGCGTTTCTGCCAGCGACCCCAGAGACCCCCTGCCTTTGCACCCGGAGAGTCTCCCTGCGCCAGCCTCCTAGTCATCTCATCCGCATCATCACCGACACCGTCCCCCTGGTCGGCCGTGGCCTCCGGGTCCAGATCGTCATTACCGGTAAGGTCCAGCAGGGCCCCCCCGCCAAAACTGTCGAGCGCTTCCTCTGCCTCCCGGTGCTGGCTGTAGGTCATCCAGCAACACGGCTCCACGTCTGTCTCATCGATGCCCCAAAAGGCCAGTTCTTCTTCGTATAGAGGTCCGCAGACATCTGCCGGGCAGTGCAGTTTACCTGTCCTATAATAGTTGAGGATGTGAGCGAAGACGCCAGGGTGGCGGTCAAAGAAGAATTCCTCATTTTTGTCGTCCCAGTCGAAGTGGCCAGCCGCATCCGGTTCGGCCAACCAAGATAAGCGGGTGCCTGGCAGGGTTCGCAGAGTACCGCGGTATGTCTGGTGTTTGATCCCTCCCACGTTTATCACAATGCGATCCTTTTCGTCGCTCAGGCCCATTGCGTCCCTTAGGCATGTCTCCAATAAGTTACCGGCATCACAACGGCAACTCTATCAGCACCGCACGCCACTGCGGGAGGGAGAACTCGTGCAACAACAGTCGCCGTCTTTGACTCTAGCTCTCTTCGCACAAACGGGATTGGCAAATGAGGAAGGTTCTGGGAAGAAAAGAAATACAACCACGCGCAAAATAATCTGATGATGCGATTACAGGCTACAGATCTACAAAGAGTGAATATAGCCTATAGGCCGACTTTTGCACTTGGCCACTGATTATAACAGATTATGTCTCAGTTTTCTTCAATCTTGGCTGGCAATTACAATGCACTTAACAGGCCAGAGCAGAAAAAAATCCAAAATGATTATAGCCAATGGCATTCCTTAACAACGGACGTCACCTCATTGTAGTATAAATGCGAGAGGTGAAGATGATAAAATGGGTGTTTTTTTTCGTCTTCTTTCTAATCCGAATCCAAAACGACTCTCCTGTCCTGGTGGTGTTGGTATAATCAGTTTATGACATTCATAGGCAAGGTGACTGCGGTTCTGGATGCGGAGTGTGACTGCGTTCCGTGGTGCTGAAAGGACAGCACCGGTCACTCTCTCTTTCTCTCTCTCTATCTCCACCTCTCTCTCTCTCAGGCACCTTCCTTACTATTCAGACTGCTATCGATCTTCTCATGTAGCCTATCTTTCGCTTATTTCCTCCTCCAAAACGAAAGAAAATGTAATTTTTCCGTTAAACGAAACAGTGACAGCAACTGGTATGTATAGATGTTTCACGCGCCGCGCCTTTTCTTCACACGCAGGTATCCGTGACTGAGTCTTTTTCTTCAGCTGGTAATTGTTGTTTTCACGTATGCATTTGGCGAATCGATGCCTGGTATTCTCTTGTGTTAGAGCTGCAGGAGGGCGAGCAGTCAACCGTGTCACCGTGTGAAGTCTGAAGAAAGCAAGGCAGGGAGGCACGCGCGCGCCCTCTGTTCACTCGCGGTGTTGTCTAACCAGCAGTGCTCGCGGCGGGGTGGGTGAGGGTTCTCAGAATTGCCTCGAAGAAGTACAAGACGAAAATGGAGAATACGACGAAGAAATGCACAAGTAAAGACGACAGCCAGGGCACTCAAAACGAAATATCACAAGAACGAAAAACCACGACTAGGCTATAACCATTGTTCACAGCTGATTCCCACTGTCCCTCTTCTCAAACGACATGGAGCATGCCCAGTCTGAACCATTGTTTGGTGGAAATTGACTGTCAGGGAGTTAATGCATTCACTGATTTGTTTGCCTCCGATGCAGCCAGGCAGCTCCCCCTTTCTTTCCTACATGTCTTCCTACAAGTATTTTGGACCATACGCAGTTTAATAGTTTAATAGTCTAAAACTTCCTCAACCGGTATTTGCTGGATTTGGCCCTAAAGTCATTAAACTAAACGCACAATCAATCCTTAAACTGTAAGACATTCATAAATTGAAATGTATGTATACCATAAAGACATGTATACCATAAAAACATGTAGGCTACACCATAAATACGTCATTAATGCGGTATAAATGCAAACGTTCAAAATCTTCCCCTTACAATGAAAAGTGTTTCATAGACAGAGATTTGACGCCCAGTGATTAATTCAGTTACCTTTACCGAGGCTATAGTAAAATCATTGCCGATGTGCGTCGTCAGTAGAGAACAGTACCAATATTTCACCCCGCACTGTCGTCTATGTTCCCCTTCTGATATCTGTCACCGAACTATAAGTGTTTGTCCAAAATGGCACCCGTTGCCTTTTACAGAGCACTACGTTGCCCCGACGCCTTGGGCCCTAGTCAGAAGTAGGCGCCGGTTAAGAAAGAAGTGCAGGTATTGGGCATTGGTTATAGGGAACGGTTATGAAAACAGTATTGGATAATACTCCATTCAGAATTCACCATGGGGGAGGGCGTAAAAATTAGAACGAAATCACACTTTTAAATTATTTAGTTCTCTGAAGTAAAAAATAAATAAATCACCGTTTTTTAACAGCTAATCAGAGTTTGAGGTGTCAGTTATGTGAGCTTACATAACATAGCTACTGCATGAGAGCAGTGTAATTTTTGACTGAGTATATGGGAATGTGACCTCTTGACTAATTATACTTGCTACATTTACTGTCTACATTTACTGTGGTATTTTTAGAAGCTTGTTTTCCACACAACATTTCAGCAAAGACAAACTTTTCTAGGGGAACCACCGATTGACAAACAAAAGCAGCCCAAACATAGACTAACAGAAAAGACCGTATGATCATAGACGGCAAATGAATGCATACATTTGTTTACTTGTTGAACACTAAGTTACTAATCCTAATCAACGTCAGCAACAACATATTAAAATGCAGAACCATATTTGGAAAACGAATAATAGCCCGGCGCAGGATCAAGCGACTTACTACCCAGACTCCCAGACTATAATGAGTTCAGAGGATGTTCACCCTCTTCGCTGGTGGGCAGTGTCCCGTTACACCGTCATTAGTAGACAAAAAAAGAAGAAAGGAGGAGTTTCTAACTCATCTGGATGAGCAGACCTCGAGGTTTCTGTCACAAATTCGTGTTCTTGGACGGAGAAACCGAAAGGTTCTTTTTAGAATTTCGTGGACGCTGTCATCTTATCGCGCGCACTATCCTTTATTTATTTTTATTCAAACTTAAAGAAACTGAATATTCGGCGACATGGCAGTGGTGGGCTGTACGAAGTGTATCAAATTCATGCTATTTTTCTTTAATTTCGTTTTCTGGGTGAGTCATTCAACAAAAGCATCTGTAGCTACTTCCATATTATTGTCTTCATCCTTCTCTGTTCCGGAGTTTATGGTGTATAGGCTACATTGTTATCGTTACTTTTACGTAGACTCATCATAGAACATACAGCGTTTTTAATGATAGCTGTGTATTTCTGCTTCCCATGCGTTATAGTGTTATTAAACATGTAGGCCAATACTACGAGAATCTCCCACACAGTCATTGGATGTGGGGAGACGGACACGGGTCCAACTGGCGCTTTAACTGTGTGAAAACTGTACGGGTTTAAGAGAGTGAGTGAGATTGACAGAGAGGTCATGAATAGAGAAGGGAATAGAGAAGGGATAATGAAATACCACAAAACCTTGGCAGGCCAAGCTGAAATGCTTTCTCCCGTGATCAACAGGTTATAGTCTCTAGACTGTGTGACTGAATAAGTAACTGTCTCCGTGATTGTTGCACCATCAGCAGGGCGGACAGAGCGGCGGTAAAACTGACGTCTTTTGCTCATTTTATTGAACGTATTTAATTCTGGGTGCAGTGTTTTATCCCAGTATTCAGTCATTCTCACAGGACAGTGATATCTTTACAATTAAATCTTTTCAGGAAGAGTCTGAGGAAAAACTAGAGTGAAGAGCAGGTTTTAATGAGTAGCTATTGTATTAGCAGTGGCGAGTAGTGTGTGTGTGTGTGACCAGGTCTATGTGTACATGTTGGGATCCGAAGTCCCCACAAGGCTTTTTGGCCAGTCCTCACTAGAACCTTTTGGTTTAAGCATTACCAGTTAGCATTAGTAGGGCATGGTTAAGTTCAGGCGTGAAGGTCAGGTTATTGAGCTTCAGGTTAGGTAAAGGGTAGGGGATGGAAACTTGAATTTCTGGGTTAGAGTTAGGTTTCAGGTCCCCATGAGGACAGAAAAACCAACTTGTATGTGTGTTGTGTATGCGTGTGCTTTGTGGTAGCGAGCATGCGAATGTGGCTCTGTCCAGTTGTTACCAGATGTGCCAGGAAATGTAGCAAAATGTGGAGAGAGGGAGAGAGTGCGAGAGATGGGTTCAAATTGTACTTGAAATCTCTCAAAAAACCTTTGAGTGTCTGTGTAACGCAAGCTGGGTAGTTTTGGATCTTGCAGACTTCACTGTGTGTTCCGTTGCGGCGGGCAAGCTCATTCCTGTACATTTAAAATATATTGAATGATTTGGAATGATGCTTGAACCCAGGTCAGACTGGAGAGATGGGGCACTAGGGGCACAGGATCTGTTGGGGGCAGGGGAGAGGAGATCAAACAGGTTTCCTTTTGTTGGCAGTATTTGGGCCAGCTAGGCTTACATGTTGTCAGTGTTTGGGCCAGCTAGGCTTACGTGTTGTCAGGGTTTGGGCCAGCTAGGTTAACATGTAACAGTGTTTCGGCCAGCTAGGCAAACATGTTACAGTGTTTGGGCCAGCTAGGCCATTATGTTACAGTGTTTGGGCCAGCTAGGCATTCATGTTGGCAATAGGTACAAGGCACAATGATCACAGTTGTTTGTACTCAGGATGTATTTTTACATGAAGGTTCAGAGTTGAGAAAATAAATAGGCAGATGGCTTGCTGCTTTACTGCAGTGCAGTCCAAAGGCAATCCACAGATAGTACACAGACAACTCACAGACAATCCTCAGTTATTGATGTCATACTTGCCCTGTCTGACACACTGTCATTATTAGTTCACCCTTTTTGCTTCTTCAAAAAATTCCCTTTGCTTCTCCTTCAATCTGTTTAAATATATTTTAGGAATTCCCCTGTATTGTCATGTGAAATCAGAACTAAAATTATGCAACATCTTGGACTTTAGTGGCACCTTTTCACTGTGGTTTGTTTCTAGCCAGTGACAGTCCCTCCATCTCTCTTCATTTTTGATGCTGCAGATTTCATTTCCTGCATCTGGTAGTAAACAATGAGAGTCCATTGTCCCCTGAAAGGTTTTAACAAACATTGACAGGTTGGAGTAGTTCTATTTCCAACAGTAAGGAATGGAAATACAGTAACCAAACCTAAAACTCAGAGAGCACAAGGGAGAATCAAAAGGCTCTGTAAAACAATTTGTTGCTCTCTCTCTCTCTCTCTCTCTCTCTCTCTCTCTCGCCATTCCTCTCTCTTTCCCTCCACTCTCAATGTCACAGTTGGCAGGAGGGGTGATCCTGGGAGTTGCCCTGTGGCTTCGTCATGACAATCAGACCAGCAACCTCCTCATGCTGCAGTTTGAAGGCCAGCAGGCTCCCAACACCTTCTACATCAGTAAGTTCCAAACCCCCAGGTTGGGCAGTGGTCCACGTAGGAACACTCCTCCATGGATCATACCAGCCTCACATGTGGTGTCCAGACCACCTAATCTTCCTCTTATCCCCCGTCTTCCTCACCACTGATCCCCTGTCCTTCCCCCTCCTCCTCAGGGGTCTGTTTCTGCCCCCACCGGTTAATCCATAAATCACATCCTCAACCCCCCCTCCCTCCACAGGATGTTACTGTTATTAGAGGGCCCATGCTAGGACAACTGTGCCCCCCCCCCCATTGACTTTTCGTGTTTAACAGACGGCGGGGATCATGTGATTTAGAGTCAATAGCTCCAGAAGCAAAGATCCATGTGGTTGTGGACCAATCCAAGAAAAGAACCAGGACAGGAAACAATGTAGGCCTGCTTGGCCCCAGAGTGGCCCACTCTCTCTCCCTCTCTCTCTGTCTGGGCCTCAGAGTGTCTCTCTCTTTCTCTGTCTGGGCCTCAGAGTGTCTCTCTCTCTCTCTCTCTCTCTCTGTCTGGGCCTCAGAGTGTCTCTCTCTTTCTCTGTCTGGGCCTCAGAGTGTCTCTCTCTCTCTCTCTCTCTCTGTCTGGGCCTCAGAGTGTCTCTCTCTTTCTCTGTCTGGGCCTCAGAGTATCTCTCTCCCTATCCCTCTCTCTCTCTGTCTGGGCCTCAGAGTGTCTCTCTCTGTCTGCTGTCTTTCTCTGTCTCTGTCGGGGCCTCTAACTGGCCCGCTGTCTCCTTGTCTTTGAGTGCAGATGTGATGGTCACAGTGACAACAGACGGAGCTGGGGGGGGGGGCGTTCATTAAGGGACACCAAACGGGGTTCCCGTAAGGCCGTATGTATAGGGCAGATGAAGCAACGTGTGGTTGGGCGGGTGTTTAGAGATAGGTGCAAAGCACAGGATATGCATTGAAGTAGGCTTCTATAATGGGAATCCCCAGCCCAGCGTTGATTGGCCGGGTGTCTTTGGGGTGTGTCCACCCCGCACGTCCTGCCCACACCCCCAGCAGAGGCCTGTTATTTCTGAACAGCAAAGGACTACTGTATTATTTCACCCATCAGTCCCTTCTCCTCCAGCCTCGTGGGCCTCGTCCTCCATAATGCACGGTTAGAAATATACACAGCGAGGTCTGACTCGTTCAGCTGTTTCAAAGGCGTTCAGCTTTTTGGGTTTGTTGTGGTGGTAAAATATAGTGCGCTCTTTGCGCCCATTAATTCAAACTTGGGCTTCTCCCCTACCATGCATAGCCTCAGTAAGTATGGAGCGGATCAAACTCCAGGAGGAAGCTGTGCTTATTATAGACAGGAACAGCCCAGCCCAGCCAAGCCAGCCCAGCCGGGTCGACTGATGATTGGAGGGGAACAGCAGGGCAGTAGGCCCACCCAGAGCAACATCAAGGGAGGTTTTCTTCTTTTTTCCTGAGCCCTCAGACGTACGCCCTCGCGTAATTTAAATAACCCTGTACATCTGGACTCGTTGTAAATTAGCGTTGACGTTGGACGTTTTTAGCTAGCTGGCACACCAAACCGGTGTTTACGCAGGGCTGGGAACGTTTAAATATACAGCCGCCACTTTACTTTTCTAACGGACCGTCTGAAGTTGTCAGTTATTGCTGCATGTCAGTTGTCTGTCTCCAGCTAGTGCAGGGCAGAAAGACAGACAGACAGGGAGACTGACAGGCAGGAAGACAGACAGACAAGCATGCAG
Organism: Esox masquinongy; assembly: GCA_016801175.1. Lineage (NCBI taxonomy): Eukaryota > Metazoa > Chordata > Actinopteri > Esociformes > Esocidae > Esox > Esox masquinongy. The sequence goes on along the minus strand of JACXGI010006317.1, from coordinate 2,120 downwards.
ACAAACAGAAAGTTTTGGTCTTGAGGATGTTATCCGTGGTCTGTAGGTGATGGTTTGTGGTCGGTTTCCGTTGTTGATTCTATGATTGACTTGTAGGTTTGGATGAAATGTCAAGCATGATTAAATCCTCATACGTGTGGGGTTCGAGTTAGGATTAGATTAGATTCTACTTTATTGTCATTGAACAAGTACAGTACAACAAAATGCAGTTAGCATCTAACCAGAAGTGCAAATAGAAGATCTGAAAAGAAACTTAACATGAGTCATCTGAAAAAAAAGAAGAAACAACATGATTTACGTTTGTAATTCATGGTCACAGACCATATGACGTAGAAATGTCAGTCAGTAATCAGTTGAGTCAGAAATGTTCTGACTGTCTGATGTGCAGCTTCCTGTGAATGGAATGTATCACAAGAATGTGAGGTTAGTGTTAGGTTGATTATTTTGAATGTAAGGTTATTGTTAGGTTGAATAAATTTGAATGTGAGGTTGGTGTTAGGTTTCCTCGTCTTAACACTGCCCTTTAAGACACATTTGATTCCCCCTGAGACCAAGAGAACGTGGTCCATATTAATCCACCCAGGGACATCGCAGCGAGATGCCAGCACCACTGTTGCCAGGCCTGGGCTCCAACGCACCGTTCGTCGAATGCCACAAAAGGCTCTGTGGCTCTGAACTGGCACTCTGTATGCAGGGGACATCACAGACTTCACACACATCATCCTCTGTGCTCGCAGACAGCCAGACTTTAAATGGGAGAGCACAGAATGGGCTGTACACAGACATCTGTCAGAACCAGTCCAGAACCGCTGCGCGGTCCCAAAACTAGGAAAGTTTTCATTGGAGAGTTGTTTTACGTTCTACTCTTTAAACTGGCTTAGTTGTTGGAATTTAGAATGAACTCAATTTGGGATTTTGTTCCAAATAGAGGATTTTAACTGTTGTTTGCTGACTGGTCTTTGCTCTGTTAGGATTACACAGAGAGGCTGGAGCTAAATGAAGTTCTCTGGTGGTTTAACATAGTCCTTGGATACGTCCCAAATTATGGCCTGTTCCATTTATTGTGCACTACTTTTGACCAAGGTCCATTGGGCTCTGGTCTAAAGAAGTACACTATGTAGGAAATAGGATGCCATTTTGTCCCTCCACTGTGTCAGAACCTAAAGGGTGTTGTCATAGTGACAGAGGGGAAAGGAAATAATGTTGTTCACTGGTTGTGTTTCAAATCACACCCTAGTCCCCATGCAGAGCTTACACGTAGGCCCTGGTCAAAAGTAGGACACGATTTAGGGAGTAGGGGGCAATTTGGGACTCGAAAGGCCTTGCATAGCTGAGACCGTGGTCTCTGGCAGCACACTGCTCAAAACAACAAATACATTAACGCTGAGAGCAAGAGTCCTGGTGTCGCTGGGCCGCACAGAGAGGGAGAGAGGGGGAGAGATGGACAGAGTGGGTTGAGAGAGAGGGGGAGAGAGGAAGACAGAGAGAGAGGGATAAAAAGACAAAGAGATAGAAACTGAGGGAGTGGAGAGTTATACAGGACTCTTTTAGACCGCTCTGTAAGGGTTGATCAATATTGTGTGTTCTTGTTCTAAGTAGCAAAAATAGTAAAACAAGGAAATTTTAACCTTGTGTGGACGTGGGACTATGGGGACAGGGCTATTTTAGGATTAGAGATTTGTGTTAAAGTTAAAGTAGAGGTTAGGCTTAGAAGTTACAGTGTTCGGGTTTGGGAAAATAACAAGTAGGTAATTTGTCTGTGTGTGTGTGTGTGTGTGTGTGTGTATGTGTGTGAGTGTGTGTGTGTGTCTGTGTGTGTTTGATAGAGCCATTCACAGAGCTAATAGTTGAGTGTAAAATAAGTCTCAACTTCAGTGTACTACTTGTGACATCTAGATATATCTGAGATTGTAGCCCAGTGTTTTCACAGTTTTTATAATATTGATTCGAAGCCCACACACTTCCAATTCTGTGAAGTTTAAGCAGCAAGCGGGGTTGCTCCTGTTGTAGATGTAGGGTTTTATACAGTACCAAGACCAGTCTGGTAGTAGATGTAGGGTTTTGTACAGTACCAAGACCAGTCTGGTAGTAGATGTAGGGTTTTATACAGTACCAAGACC
>JACXGI010006316.1:6757-42613 GCA_016801175.1 Esox masquinongy | reverse complement strand
CGTCATCTCCCGCTTTTCCCGGTTTCCCATGGTTCATGAACTCACCCCGGACTCCTTCATTTGTCTTGTCTCCAATTGTCACTCACACCAGGTCCCAATTAAGTCATCAGTATGTGTTTAAATGTTTCTCCTCTGCTCCCCTCATTTGTCGGTCATTGTTCCTTGTCTCTGCATGTTTCGTGTATGTGGTGAGTGTTTCGTTTTCGTTTTATTTAAGTCTTTATTTTCGATTCAGTTTGTTTGAGTGCTCGGTGTTCTTTTCTATTAAAAAATCACAACATCGACTGCCACTCTGCCTGCGCCTGGTTCCTCCTTTCCACCACAACACCATCGTGACAACACCATCAAGGTCAAGTTATTATTAGCTAAACCGTATGATTTTAGATGGACTAACGTTAGCTTAAACTGAGGATAGCTAAACATATTTCCGTTAGCTAACGTTACTAGCTAGCCAATGCGGTTAGCAATTATCACTAACATTAGTGTCGTTAGCTATTTTTAATTGACTCTGTTAGCTAGTTTTTTAATGAAATAATCATGGCAACATTGTATTCCACTAAATATTTGCCTATAGTAGCAATTCATTGCACAAATGAAAACAGTGGATTAACATAGTTACTGAGCATTGATTAGCTACTGAGGCAGGAAAACATGACACCATATCTAAAAGACAAATTATTAATAGCTAAATTGTTTGTTATAATGTTCATGTCATCACAATAATTTTAGATGGAGTAACTAGCTAGCTTATTTAAATACAATGTAAAAATAACAAGAATATAGAACATGTAAATTTACTTGAACTTGAACAACTAACAAAAATAAAACACAACAATGATAATGTAAAAAAAATTGGTGGCAACTATGTCCAGCAAATATTTTAATATAACTATTTACACTTTGGCATTTATTTGGCAAGGCTGCAGATCCATTGCCATAAACTTTGCTGTTGCATTTGTTATTCCTTTGGCACGAGTTGAGTTTATTTGTAGTTTGGCTCTAAATGTAGCTGGGATAGTAGGTTGAGTGAGTGGTTTCTTTCCACTTAAATCAATATTTTTGTGATGCTCACTCTCAATTAACCATTATCTAAAACTGTTCATGAATCACCTACCAGACTCCTAATAAAAACCACTAGCTACTAACTAATGAGGCAATATGAATTCCATGTACAGTATAGTGTGTTGCATTTGTGGTTAAAGAGGGAGCAGAAAATATAGTTTTGCTGGATGCAGCGAAGTGCCCCATGATTTCACATTATACTTGTAATTTTACAAAGTCTCCTGAGTATTTCGTACAATAAATTCACTGCGGTACTGAAGAGTTTTTCTGTAAAAAATATCCTTTGTACATTACAGTGGGGAGACGGAAAATATAGTGCGGTTGGATGTATTACTCAATCCCTCTCCAAAGCTAATGAGCACAAGCAAATTAACAACACTAACATCAAAATAGGACTTCTTTATATTAGATAATGTTCTCTACATTAACTTAAGCTCTAACCATTTCTCAGTGTGCTCCACTTCATAATATTCTCAAACTTATGTAAAGTATTATTGAAATAGTAATTTTGTTTTGTTTATAATTTCCCCCACATAGTTTTCCTTTTGAAAATGTAGCCTACACAATCCAAACTATAGACACACTGCAGACCTTTATTTTGAAGGCAACATATGAAATCGGAAGTCTTATTGTTGCTGCCGAATGTATATAACGTTTCACCGCAGACTTTTATTTTGAAGTCAAAATACAAAAATCGCATGTCTTATTGTTGCTAAGTTAAATAAAAATAGGCCTGCAAGTATAGAGCAGTATAGTTGTTTTTAACTGTTTTGTGAGTGCAATTTGTTTAATGCCAAATCCTTTACACGAACCGTACACGATCAGTTGCATGAATATGGTGGAGGTGGTAATCACTGGCCACAATGACGTGCGGTTACTTAATCACAGAATCGAACTCCTTTTAAATTTCACAGTTCGAAATCTAACTTACACATTTTCGAACTAGAATCAAAATCGGTACACCACTATATCCTATATTAGCATGACAGTGTATTTTCTAAGTCCATATATTGTAGATTAAATGACAAAGTATTCATCCCCTCTTGAAAGTCATTAGCCCCTGACCAACTTCTGTACATCTAAATGGCAGCTACATTTATCTACTACCTTGCTGGTTAAAATGAACTATTACCTGGTTACAGTCCTAACCTGCTTACCTTTCAAGTAGGTACAGGTCAGTAACCAAAACAAACGTGTTGGACGGGCATTTGATTTCCAAAGTGGGGCACTTTATCCTACTTACCAATAATGATTAGTAACTTCAGCATGATGGACGGAAAGCTAATGACTCTAGCATGCATGGCTGCCTAATGCTACGGGCTATTAGGCTATTGTCATTTGACGTAACCATCCCACATTCACAGTGACAGTGGAATAAAGCGATTTAACAAGAGGCTTACAACACTAATTACAGAAACATGGTGAATGAAACCATCAATGATGTACAGTACCATTATGCAGTATGACAGGACGCAGCAACACGAATATACATCGCAAAGCCCAAATCAATGACATTACAGGTACCAAAGAAATCTATCGATTGAAAGTGCCACACAGATCCTTTCCCTGTCTGGGACAGGGCTGCTAGGTTAGGGGTTGGTTCCTCGCAATTTCCAGGTTTTTCAAAATAGGCTTTGCCTGTAAATCCACCACCAAATCAAATTCTTCTCCTCCATTGTGCGTTAAGAAACAACAGGGCACAGCACAAATCTAAACAAAAAATCTAACAGAAAGCACTGCATCTACTACATCCTTAACCTGAACGGTTGCTAATTGGGGGTTTGTTCGACCCTTCCTCACAATTTCCATGTTTTTTGTCTAAAAAGGCTTTGCCAGTAAATCTGCCACCAAATGCATTTCTTCTCCTCCATTGTGCGTTAAAAAGACAACAGGGCTCAGTACAAATCTAAACAAAAAATCTAAAGGAAAGCACTACATCTAAAAAATCTCAACCTCTCAAAATACCTCTCAACCTCTTAAAATAAATCTTAGATGTTCCTACATTACGTCCAAACTAGTTCTACCTCAGTTAGGTAGCTGGCTCTCCGATCACACCACCTGAAAAATGCACATGTACGCAACTAGGTAAGCTAGAAACCTGCTACGTGCCAAAGAACAGGCTCGTTATGGCGAACTCGAAATCGGATTGGTTGAAGAATATGACAATCAACAACCTCCTCCCCATTTGCTTCAACAGAAGATGGGATTAACTCGAAATTCTATAAGTCTCAGGATAGATTTTCACCCGGAGACAGCATATGTGGAAAATCTGATTGGATAAAAGCTCTGATTGATCTGAGCTGCACTGGAAACAGCACAACCGAGGGAGAGAAAAGCAATGAAACTATGTCAGTAAACTGATGAGAACAAACTTTGTAAAATACATCTAGCGTTAATGGAAATATATATTACATTTTAAAAATATAATTTTCGGATTCTGATATCACTAGGCCAGCAAAAAAGGCCTCTGGTCAGCAGCAGTTTCGAAAAATATCTTATTGTATACCAAATAATAACTTTATCAAGTCGTCAATGTTTTGTAATGATTAGCGACATAAAATGTTAAATAGCGTGTCATAAATTACCATTTCTGAAATTTCCGACATAGTTAATAAACACATCCCCGTTCCCAATTATTGTCTACCTTACTATTTTGTTCAATTGCATTATATTTTGTTTTTATTGATATTGCAAATGACAGATAGAGAGTTTAACCTACCTTACTTTCCGTCCGGTAAAGAAAAAAGACTGATCAACTTAACATTACATGATGTCTGGTCTGTCGCAGGTGGTATTTCACGATTTGCAACTTGTATGCTACAGATTGTTTATCAAACAAAGTCAGATACAGATGACAAGATAAGTGACTCAGAGACAGGAAGGTAATCAAGATTTGAACTTCCGGTCAGATTGGTGAATCGTCTTGTTCAACAATCTTTGATCGCAGAGACATTTGGTCCCAGAATTCAGTGGAATGAAAACAAAAATGGCTGCGCAAGTAAACAGTAATTAGCCAAACAAGCTCAACATAACCTTCATAAAGGTGTTTTTCACTGATCGGATTTGTCCATTACTAAATATGCAAGAATCGGAATTCATTATTTTTCACCATCTTTAGTGAAATAGTGAATAATCACGTAAATAAAGGCATTATTAACACACAAACCACTGTCTGCTGGTTAACATATGTTTTATTGATAAGACAAGTGAACTTCTGAAACCCTAATAATAATAATAATAATGAATTGGAACAAACACAATAGGGTTTCACCAGTGAACTGCTGAAACTCTAATAATAATGAACCGGAACAAACACAATAGGGTTTCACCAGTGAACTGCTGAAACCCTAATAAAACATACAAACATAAGAGGGTTCTAGCAACTTCGTTGCTTGGCCCCCTAAAAAGTAAAATTTTACCAAACATCAAAAAACAAAAGTAGCCTAAATAATAACACCCAACAATTATGCATAGGCTACAAATTAATCTTCCTCTTTCGCAGGTCTCTCCCTCCACTGCCGTCCCCAGAGTCGTATTGGCTCAGCCTGAGCCAGTTTTGAACTGCCCTTTCAACCTCTGCCTCAGTAATTCCTGGCAAATGTGGGTTTTTAGGAACAGAACCTGGAAGACAAAATATTAAGCGATAGCATTAAGTTTGGGCAGCATCCACATTTCCAATGATGAGTTGGTTTTGTCCACCAATGTTTAATTTCTATAAAGATAAGATTTTTTTTTAGATTAGATTCAACATTATTGTAATTGAACAAGTACAAGTAAAGTAGAACGAAATGCAGTTAGCATCTAACCAGAAGTGCAAATAGAAGAGGGCAGAAAATGTACAAGTATTTAGTGTATGTATGTTACAAGTGGAATGTATAGATGTGCAATGAAGGCAAATGCAGTCCAAATGGTAATTCTAAATGTGCAATGAAGGCAAATAGAGGGCAGAAAATGTACAAGTATTAATGTATGTTACAAGTGGGATAAATAGTTATAAAAATATAAAAATAAGCAAGTGTTAAATTTTCACATAATAATGTCCTTCACTGGCATTGAATGGATGCCCATCTTCTGCCCCCTCCCACACCTCACTGTTTGCTTAACATTCTGTTCCCCGGATGAGGACAACTTTGAGGTTTGAAATGCAAACAAAGCATTAATACTGTACACTCGTACTGTTAGGGGTAGCCATTCTACTCTAACCTTTCAGTTGAATAAGGTGTTTGAAGTAGGTGAGAAGTCTTAAAACTATTTCCACGGGGCCCTCCAGTCATTTTATTACATTAAAATGACACGTTATTACAACACTATTCCCTATTCTGCTTTGATATGGTAATATTATAAAAAAGTTAATAAGTACCTGTAGAGTTTGGTGGGACACTTTGCTCACAGGTCTGAAAACAAGATCTTGGAGCTAGGAGAAGAGACAAGGACAGGACTGAGTACCATTGGAAGTATAACAGGACTACAGGATTTTTGTTTTGTGTTATACTCATTTAACCTACTTCCAGGAGTGTTACTTTCTTCAATTTGACTTTAAGTTGTAGGTAGGACCTCCACCTCTGGCCTCCAACTCTCTGTTGGGACACAAATAGAAAATATTAAAATAGTGGTCAAGCTGTGTCACGGTCCAGGTGCCATGCTCTGGTTTCCAAGCGGCCCTGGATCCTGACATGTCTATATGTATGTTCCTTGTGCTCACCTGTGCTCTGTTTGGTTAATCACCATGTTTATTTACGTTCATTCCTTTTAGTCATTCCTTGTCTGTCATTGTTGGAAGTATACCCCTGCTGCTTTCCCAACATTATCTGTGGAGAGATGTTTAAGAATTGTGTAAGCTAGGCTAAATGTGTACATTTAAACAGAATAATAAACTGTTATTCACAGGTTGCATCGACGTCACTGTTGCCATGGTCACAGACACAGATAGGCTAGGCCATAGACATGTACCCCAACATAATCTCCACCCAGGTTAACTAATTAATTACTATCGATGTTCATTTAATATTAAGTTGTTCTTAATGTAAAAAAGGTACCATTATTGGGGTGGCAAAAAAGCAAAATTAAAATGCGGTAAAAGTTTATACTTAACTCATTAACTGGATTATTTTTTGCTGTGATGTTTCCAAACCATTAGGCTTAGAGCAAATGGTAATTAGCCCCTGTCTAACTTCAGTCACCAGAACACGTTAAACTTTCATCAATATCTGTGTCTGTGACCATGGCAACAGTGACGTCGATGCAACCTGGGAATAACAGTTCATTATTCTGTTTAAATGTACATATTTAGCCTAGCTTATACAATGCTTAAACTTCCCTCCACAGGTTGCACTGGGAAAGCAGTGCATGGAAAAGCTAAAATCGAGAATTCAATGCCTAGATAAAGCCCCACCTCTACGCCAATAGAGGCTCAAAACTTAGTTTTGAGAAAAGATTAATCGAACAACGGTGGGAAGAAATTGAAATCGAAGCAGCGAATGTGAAAAAAACGTGTTTGGACGAATACATTTTAAGATCGGACGCGAAAATCCATTTAATGATTTTAGCATACACTTTTACCACTTTTTTCATAAGAATGAATTGTTTTTTCATACTATGAAATATTTCAGTTACGTTTTTCTTACGGTCAAGACATTTGAGCTCGATTTGGCTCCATACAACTCTCTCCAGACTCATGACACACTGTATCTGGCCAGATGCTTTATGCATGTTCAAATGCATATCTAGCGGTATACCATTTCAAACAAACTACTTAATTTACAAATGTACAAACCATTGTAATAAGATCCTGGTAAATACGTTCTGACTAATCTGTAGTTAACCCTAACCCTAAATTTGTACGTATGTAAACATTTAGGATAGTTTCTACTCACTCTTGATAAATGCACCCCCTGGCCTTTGCCAAACTGCTGGTGATCTGGTCTCCATTTCATCCATCCAACTCACTGTTGTGATTTGATAAAGAAGAAGAATAATGCAAGTGTGTTTTTAATTGATCAAACATATGAAAGCTAAGGTAAGTAGAACATTTATAAACCATCTGTAAGAGACACGTCCTGGAAAGGCTGATGCTGGTCTGGCCTGTGAACCAGCTCCATTCAGTTGGCTGGAACTTGGACCTGGAGTGCTAGTGACTTAAAGAACAAACATCAAAATTAGTACAATGTTATTTCATATCTTACCTTTTTGCCCCTTATGTATCAAACTTACCACTACTGATGCCATTCTGGTGGTTTGTCTTCTGTCTCACAACTAATTGCAATGGAGGAGGGGCTTTAATAGCAGCCTTTTTGACGTTCCTTTTTCTAGGGGAGAGGTATGGTTGAGACGTATTGGAAGGAAGATGATCTTCCTTCTACTCGGATCTTCCTTCTACTATTAATTTGTCAGTCAATGTTAGTATTCAGTACTATCAAGAAGGTTAAAAGTTATTAAACAGAAGAATTGCATTGATTAAGGGATTCATGTTTTTCACTCTTTGCTGTTTTGTTACCGGACCGTGTATGCGGAGCTGGCCTAGAAGAGCGAATGTCTCTTACTGACTGATTGAGTGAGTGACTGACTGAGTACCCCTTGTTAAATAGAATAGTGGTTAGAGACGTGGGCTACGGAACAACAGGTCCCACATTCGACTCCCATAACAGTCAAAACACATTATGCCTGAGGTTCAGGACAGACAAAAACTTTGCTGGCTGTACAACCTTATGTAGCTACTTAATAGGAAGCCTAAATTGATTGGCTGTTGTTTGTTCTACCAACAGCCAATCAATGATACCCTAACACCTACAGCCAATCAGAGTGATACCCTAACACCAACAGCCAATCAGGGGTGATACCCTAAACACCAGCACCAACATAACTTTGTTAAAGCTGCACTAGATAGAATTTATTCAGTAAAAAAGCACACCGCTACTTCCCAGCCAATCCCGTTCCAGCCAATCGCCTTCTGCAAGGCAGGCTTTCCTACTTGGCCTTTTTTCTGAATGCGCGTTTTACCTGGATGATATTATATATAGCATATATAAAGTTTGCTTACTGTAAGAAACTATAATGGCAGCTAGAGACCAGGACGACAAACAGTCAGTTCCTCCCTTGTCTACTATAGCATACACTACAAAAACGGCAAAGCGAAAGAAGACTTAGACCAACTCTCTGTAGCTAGCTACCAGGAACCCTAAGCTAACGTTAGCAAGGCTAAGAAGAACGTTGTCGAACTTTTTCTGTACAGGTAATTCTATTTTTCATATTTTTATTCGGAACGTGATTCTCTATCGGGCATTGGTGCGGAACCGCTTTCTGACGGGTGAGTAATTGCAAAATGCTGTAATTGTCTTTTTTTGCTGAAACAAATTCTACATAGTGCAGCTTAAAAAATGTTCAAATTTAACCAATAAATTTGTCTAACTACAGTACTGTAGCTATCTGGCTAAAACATTGCCACCATGCAACCAAAACTAGGAGCACAGAAATGAAAGGACAAATCGAGTACTCGTGCTGGGTATTGCTTACATCCTTTGGCTGGTTGTGGGCAGATCTTTTGAGCAATGTGTTTAAGATCCGGGTTTTGTCAGCATAAGGGGGCCACCATGCAAGTCAGAATACCACTCATTTGCCTCTGTTTCTCAATGTGGTGGGAGAGTAACTGTACATTTGTGTAAACATGTAAATAGTCATGTTAGCAAGATTAAAACCAGCACTATTTTGGCTATGACCACCGTTGCACAAAATCGCCTCATGTAAACAAAGGAGATAATGGTGCACACTCTGACGTCAAACAGGAGATAACAGCACACACTCTGACGTTGCAAGCCAAAATCTCAGTTTTCTCTGTGAACACTGAAAACTGAGTTTTTCCTGGAATGAGTTTTTCAAAAGGTCTGTTTTCAGTGACCTAAAACACAGTTTCTGTGGATGAAAGGCCAAAACGCATAGAAAAACCCCCATTTAAAAATAAAATACATGTGTACGTGTGCACTAGGCCTTAGGTAGCTAGTTAGGTACACAGCACATGTTGCTGTAGTTTACATTATTAGACAGAAACACAATTTGCTTAGCTACGTATAGAACTAAGCTAGCTAACTATATTTCGAGATAGAACCTAAGGTGAGTACACAAACTATGACAAATGTTTTGCAGCAAAAATATCTTGTCACTAGGCGATGAGGTCTGTATCGCACTAAGGTCAGGAAATAAATGATCACGGAAAAGACCGCACAGGATTGCACAGAGTGAACACATAGAACCGCCCATCGCAGACCCATTTCTGTCACGTCTGCTCCGCGTGGCACAGCGGCTCTCCAGGGCTCCACCTCGCCGGTTTACTAACCACCAGCAGGAGAGTGATGACAGCAGCGCATCCCAAAGACGCACCTGTTTCAAATCACTGATTAGTTGTTTATATTCTCATTGAAATCAATGAGATCATTGAAATCATTGGATCATTGAAATCAATCTCAGACACCTGTGATAATTAGTTTGCCAGATGAGCCCAATTAAAAGAAAACTACTTTAGAAGGATGTTCCACATTATTAAGCAGGCCATAGGTTTCAAGCAATATGGGAAAGAAAAAGGATCTCTCTGCTGCGGAAAAGCGTCAAATAGTGCAATGCCATGGACAAGGTATGAAAACATTAGATATTTCATGAAAACTTAAGTGTGATCATCGTGCTGTAAAGAGATTTGTGGCTGATTCAGAGCACAGACGGGTTCATGCAGATAAAGGCATAATGAGGAAGGTTACTGCCAGACAACTTTATCGGATTAAGAGAGCAGCTGCTAAACTGCCATTACAAAGCAGCAAACAGGTATTTGAAGCTGCTGGTGTCTCTGGAGTCCCGCGAACCTCAAGGTGTAGGATCCTCCAGAGGCTTGCAGTTGTGCATAAACCTACTATCCGGCCACCCCTAACCAGTGCTCACAAGCAGAAACGGTTGCAGTGGGCCCAGAAATACATGAAGACTAATTTTCAAACAGCCTTGTTTACTGATGAGTGCTGTGCAACCCTGGATGGTCCAGATGGATGGAGTAGTGGATGGTTGGTGGATGGCCACCATGTCTCAATAAGGCTGCGACGTCAGCAAAGAGGTGGTGGAGTCATGTTTTGGGCCGGAATCATGGGAGACAGCTGGTAGGCCCCTTTAGGGTCCCTGAAGGTGTGAAAATGACCTCGGCAAAGTATATAGAGTTTTGGACTGACCACTTTCTTCCACGGTACAACAAGAAGAACCGTGCCTTCCGTAGCAAAACCATCTTCATGCATGACAATGCACCATCTCATGCTGCAGAGAATACCTCTGTGTCATTGGCTGCTATGGGCATAAAAGGAGAGAAACTCAAGGTGTGTCCCCCATCCTCCCCTGAGCTCAACCCTATTGAAAACCTTTGGAGCATCCTCAAGCAAAAGATCTATGAGGGTGGGAGGCAGTTCGCATCAAAACAGCAGCTCTGGGAGGCTATTCTGACATCCTGCAAAGAAATTCAAGCAGAAACTCTCCGTAAACTCACAAGTTCAATGGATGCAAGAATTGTGAAGGTGATATCAAAGAAGGGGTCCTATGGTAACATGTAACTTGCCCTGTTAAGATGTGTTTGATTGAAATAGCTTTTGATTTCAGTAAATATGACCTCTTAATGCTGCAAGTTCAACAAATGACCATTTTCAGTTCTTTACAACCGATAAAATGTTTTGCAACTCTGTTGTGCATAATAATTTGGAACAGTGCATTTTGAGTTTTTTATTTTTGAAAAAATACTGTTTTTATTGGGTGGTTTGTTCAATGAAATTCGACTTATACCCTAACGGTTGATGACTTGAAAATTATACTGACTGTCATTTGCATCGACTATTTAGGAAAATCAGTGTAAAATATAATTTGCATAATAATTTGGAACGCGGTGTCTACTCGCACCATCACAGAATAATCCGTCCACCCCGAGGCACTTTTTCTTAGCGTTCTTTTTGTCTTTGGGTTTTTTCATTATGTATTATTTTCTTCTCCTCAGTGCACGTCCCGGGATGACACAGGGTGGCCACGATGGAGAGTCCAGTCCCCCTGGGCGGGCGCTGGAGCTAGAGGATAGACTCCGCGCCTTGGAGGGAAAGATCGCCGGGTAAGTAACAGCTTTCGGCGAGATGATGTCTCACCTGGCAGCACGATCGGGTGGGGAGATCCCTGTTGAGCCTGCCGAAGCAGCGGCGCCTCCCCCAGTCAACCATGTGGAGTTTAATCGTGCCCAGGAGAGGGAACTCCGGAGAGCTGTGCCAGAGAAGTATGACGGTAAGCCGGAGAGTTGTCGCGGTTTCCTAGGTCGGGATGGGGACGAGCGACCAGTCTGACGGTGACGTTTGGAGCCATGTCCGTGGAGAGCCCCGCGGGCGCCCTCCCAGCAAACATTGCACAGGAGTACGCAGATCTAAGCTGAGTTTTCTCCACCAAAAAGGCCAGGTGTCTCCTTCCTCACCACTCCTGGGACTGCGCTATTGATCTCCTGCCAGAAGTCGTGCCCCCCAGGAACAAGATCTACCCACTCTCTGTGCCCCGAAACAGACACTATGGAGACCTACATCAAGGAGACGCTGGAGCAGGAGCACATCCGCCATTCCACCTCCTCTGCTTCAGCCAGCTTTTCATTTGTTAAAAAGAAGGACGGGGGGCTAAGGCCATGTATCAACTACAGGGGGCTCAACGCCATCACCACTAAATACCAGTACCCAATGCCCCTCGTCCCATCGGCCATAGAGCATCTGAGGGGGGCATGCGTATTCACAAAGCTGGACCTCCGGAGTACGTACAACCTTGTGCGTTTCTGGGAGGGAGATGAGTGGAGGACGGCATTCAGCATGGAGTCGGGCCACTATGAATACTTGGAGATGCTTTACGGGCTAGCCAATGCGCCTGCGGTATTCCAGGCATTCCGGAATGAGGTGTTCCAGGATATGTTGGGGAGGTACGTAGTGGTGCACATTGATGATATATTGATCTTCTCCCCAACATACATGGACCACGTGGCCCACATCCGTGCTGTTTTAAAGTGCCTGCAACAACACTGTCTGTTTGCTAAAGGGGAAAAATGTGCTATCCACACCTCCACCGTCTCCTTCCTAGGATACCACATTGCTCCGGAGGGCATGAAGATGGTAGAAATGAAGGTGGACGCAGTGAGGTCATGGCTGATCCTGAAAACCATCAAGGAGCTGCAGAGTGTCATCACTTTTGCCAACCGCCGATTCATCAAAGGCTTCAGCACCATCACGGCGCCACTCACGTCGTTGTTGAAAGACCAACTTCAATGCCTCCGCTGGACCCTGGACACGGAGAAGGCCTTCCTTGACCTGAAGGGCAGGTTCATCACAGCCCCTCTCCTTAAACACCCAGACCCCCTCAAGCCCTTCATGGTCGAGGTAGACACGTCCGAGGTCGGGGTGTGGGCCGTCCTCTCCCAGCAGCATGGGAACCCACCTCGGCTCCACCCCTGTGCCTACTACTCATAGAAACTGTCTGATATGGAGAGGCAATACGGCGTGGGAGACTGGGAGCTACTGGCGGTAAAGTTGGCATTAGAGGAGTAGAGACACTGGCTCGAGGGCGCCCGGGAGCCGTTCGTTGTCCTGACCGACCACCGGAACCTCGAATATGTCAGGGCAGCGCGGTGCCTCAACCCCCGCCAGGCTCGATGGATGCTTTTCTTCGAGTGCTTCCAGTTCACCCTGACGTACCGCCCCGGTATGAAGAATGTCAGGGCAGACGCATTCTCCCGCTTGCATGACCGGGGGTTGGAGCTTCTGATGGACATCCCTATACTACCCCCCTCATTTGTTGTGGGTCCTGTCTCCTGGGACATTGACGAGGACATTCAACGGGCAGGGAGACCGGACCCCGCACCAGGAACCTGCCCCCCGGACAAGACCTACGTGCCTTGGAGAGTGCGGGGCCGGTTGGTGTCCTGGGTGCATACCACGCCAGCTACAGGACATCCGGGCATCAGTCTGACCCTGGAGGCGCTCAGAGCAAAATACTGGTGGCCTGGTATGGGGAGGACTGTGAGACACTGTCATGTTGTGTTCTTTGTGCACACACCTGGGGGTGGACTTTGTGACTGACTTGCCGCCAGCAGAGGGGACAAACACCATCGCCGCGGTAGTGGACAGGTTCTCAAAGATGGTTTGATTAATTCCACTACTCGGTCTCCCCTCTGTTCTACAGGTCGCTGAGGTGCTGTTCTAGCAGGTGTTCCGGCTGTATGGGCTTCCGGAGGACATTGTGACGGACCGCAGCCCACAATTTATCTTGTGTCTGGAAAGCCTTCATGTCCAAGCTGAGGGTGGCGGTGAGCCTCACATCCGGATATCATCCACAGGCTAACAGGCAGGCGGAGCGCACTAATCAAGAACTGGGAGGGTTCCGCCAGTCCTACTGTATGGTACCGTACATGTGAGTGGACACGCCTTCTCCCCTGGGCGGAGTATACTCAAAACTCCCTGCGCCATTCCTCCACAGATCTGACCCCCTTCCAGGTGGTGCTCGGGTTCCAGCCTCCCCTGTGCCCCTGGGTGGGGGGGTTCCAGTGACATCCAGGCTGTGGAGGAGTGGTTAGGGAAGTCAGATGAGGTCTGGTCTACCGCCCACATATGTCCCCCGTGCGGTACTCCTTCTGACATCGTACTGCCTCCTGCAGGTGGACAGGCCCCGGAGTACCGCAAGGGGGAGAAGGTATGGCTGTCCCCGAGGGATCTTCTCCTCCGTCTTCCCTGCCGTAAGCTTGGGCCCCGGTACGTGGGGCCGTTTTGTGTCCTCCGGAAGGTAAACAACGTCTCATACACACTCCAGCTCACTCCACCATACACAAACATCTGACCCACTTTCCATGTCTCTCTCCTCGGGTTGGTGGTTCCTGGTCTGCTGGGGGGATCCGGTCCTGCAGGGGTGCCTCCACCCCCGATAGAGTTGGCTGGGGGTCTGGCGTATCAGGTGAGCTCTATCTTGGACTCCCGGCTACGGCGGGGCCGGGTCCAGTACCTAGTACCTGTTTCCAATCACTGATTAGTTGTGTTTATATACTGAATAGTTATGTTTATAAACGCTGTTGTTTGTACGACAGTTCATCAACTGAAAATAATAATCATGACAGCCCTACTTGATAACTGTATCGGGGCATCTGCTACTAAAATATAAAATTCTAGTTGAAAGTAGCAAAGTATAGATTATAATGGCAAAAGCTCCTTGGGCCTACAACGACGCCTCAATGCTTTTCATCAATCTAGTACAGTAAAGTCAATTCATTGTGTAGCAATCCAGGACTCAGAGAAAAAAAGTATGGTCACTGTGATGTACCAGTTAAGTCCAGAAATATTTGGACACTGACACAATTTTCTTAATTTTGGCTCTGTACGCCACCACAATGGATTTGAAATGAAACCACCCAAGATGCAATTGAAGTGCAGGCTTTCAGCTTTAATTCAAGGGGTTGAATACTTTGTCAAGAATCTTTTGTATATAATGACTGCTTGAAGTCTGGAACGCATGGACATCACCAAACATTGGGTTTCCTTCTTTGTGATGCTTTGCCTGGCCTTTACTGCAGTTGTCTTCATTTGTTGTTTGTTCATGGGTCTTGCTGCCTTAAGTTTTGTCTTTAGCAAGTGAAATGCATGCTCGATAAGGGTTGAGATCAGGTGATTGAGTGGGCCATTGTAGAATATTCCACTTCTTTGCCTTAAAAAATTCCTGGATAGCTTTCGCAGTATGTTTTGGGTCATTGTCCATCTGTCAAGTGAAGCGCCGTCCAGTCAACTTTGCTGAATCTGAGCCAACAATATATCCATTTACACTTAAAAATTAATCTGGCTGCTTCAGTCTTCTGTCACATCATGAATAAACACTAGTGACCCAGTGCCATTGGAAGCCATGGATGGCTATGCCATCACACTGCCTCCACCGTGTTTTACAGATGATGTGGTATGCTTCGGATCATGAGCCGTTTCAAGCCTTCGCCATACTTTTTTCTTTCCATCATTCTGGTACATGTTGATTTTAGCTTCATCTGTCCAAAGAATGCTTTTCCAGAACTGGGCTGGCTTTTTTAGCTGTCTTTTGGCAAAGTATAATCTGGCCTTTCTACTCATGAGGCTTATGAATGGTTTGCACCTTGTGGTGAACCCTCTGTAATTGCTCTTGTGAAGTCTTCTCTTCATGGTGGACTTGGATAATGATATGCCTACCTCCTGGAGTGTTCTTCACTTGACTGGATGTTGTGAAGGGATTTTTCTTTACCATGGAAAGGATCCTACAGTCATCCACCAGTTGTTTTCCATGGACGTCCAGGCCTTTTTGGTTGCAGAGCTCACCATTGCATTCTTTTTTCTCAGAATGTACTAAACTGTTGATTTGGCCATTACTAATGTTCCTGCTATCTCTCTGATGGATTTTTTTTTTGTTTTGCAGCCTAACGATGGCCTGTTTCACTTGCATGGAGAGCTTCTTTGACTGCATGTTGTGAGTTCACAGCAACAGCTTCCAAATGCGAATGCCCCACCTGGGGCATCAACTCCAGGCCTTTTACCTGCTCAGTTGATGAAGAAATAATGAAGGAATAGTCCACACCTGTCCATGAAACAGCTTTTGAGTCAATTGTCCAATAACTTTTGGTCCCTTGAAAAAGAGGGGGCTACAGATTAAAACATTGTAATTCCTAAACCCTTCCTCCAATTTGGATGTGAATACACTCAAATTAAAGCTGAGAGACTGCACTTTAAGGGCATATTCATTATAACTTGAATGTATTTTGGTAAACAGCCAAAGTAACAAAACTTGTGTCATTGTCCAATTATTTCCAGATCTAACTGTATGTGTGTGTTATTACTAGTAGCTCTACGAACATGGGTAAGGTCTTAAGTTCCAAATTACTCCATCCCAGTGATTGTAGATGAACGAGGAATGCCGTCATAAACTACACAGATCAGCCATAACATTATGACCGCTGACAGGTGAAATGAATAACACTGATAATCTCATTATCATGGCACCTGTCAGTGGGTACGATGTGTTAGGCAGCAAGTGAACATTCTATCCTCAATGTTGATATGTTAAAAGCAGGAAAAATGGGCAAACGGAAGGATCTGAGCGACTTTGACAAGGGCCAAATTGTGATGGCTAGACGACTGGGTCAGAGCATCTCCAAAACTACAGCCCTTGTGGGGTGTTCCCGGTCTGCAGTGGTCAGTACCTATCAAAAGTGGTCCAAGAAAGGAAAAGCGGTGAACCGGTGACAGGATCATGGGTGGCCAAGGCTCATTGATGCATGTGGTGAGTGAAGGCTGGCCCATGTGGTCCGATCCAACAGACGAGCTGCTGTAAGCTCAAATTGCTGAAAAAGTTAATGCTGGTACTGATGGAAAGGTCAGAACACACAGTGCAGCGCAGTTTGTTGCGGATGGGGCTGCATAGCCGCAGACCAGTCAGGGTGCCCATGCTGACCCCTGTCCACTGCCAAAAGCGTCTACAATGGGCACGTGAGCATCAGAACTGGACCACGGAGCAATGGAAGAAGGTGGCCTTGTCTGATGAATCATGTTTTGTTTTACATCACGTGGATGGCAGGGTGCGTGTGCGTCGTTTACCTGGAGAACACATGGCACCAGGTGCATTATCGGAAGGAGGCAAGCCAGCGGAGGCAGTGTGATGATTTAGGCAATGTTCTGCTGGGAAACCTTGGGTGCTGCCATTCATGTGGATGTTTCTTTGACACATACCATCTACCTAAGCATTGTTGCAGACCATGTGCACCTATGGAGTTATATTTACGAATATTGAGACACATCTATCTAGAAAATGTGTGTATATTAATCACAACTCACAAATAAAAATAGTATTTGTAAATGTGAAAAAATATTTTGTAAATAAAAACATCTGTAAATATGTAAACAAGTTTCACAAATATAAATAAAATTTGTGAATATGTAAAAACATATTTCACAAATAAAACACAGATCTGTAAAACATTTACAACTGTTGCTTAATATTTACAAGATTATTTACAGATCTAAATTTTATATTTACACATTTTTGAGACACATTTTCCTTTGTTTGACAAGTTCTCGTGTGTGTGGTTTCAGTCAGAGGGCTCGCTTGGTGAGACTTATGGAATATCCGGACTGGAGCCTGATAGACTGGAGCCTATAGGTAGCTAGGACACGTTTTTCCTGAAATGTGCGTATAACGTTTATTTGTATAACAATATTTGACTGCATAACCAATGGGTAAAACAACGCCGAGCGTGTTTTCGACTTCAGGCAACTAACTAAAGCACAGTTAGTTATGTCAGCCTACATCTGGTTGGCTAGCTAGCCAGCTAGTAGGCTATTGTGCTGTTTTACCATTGAACTTTGGGATACAACAATTTGAACCAAACCTTTTTTGTCATTCCATTTGCACACAGGGTGATTTCACCCATAAGAGCAACACACACATTTTAAGTCCAAACCCTACTCATGTCCATGATGTTGAGGCACTATACACTATTGCACCTGGCAAAGTTGAAACCAGACCCTAATTCAAAACAATTACAAATTGCTTTAGTTTTGTACTGTGCTAAAAAAATGATATTTATAGCCATAGACAAAAGCGCAGACCATTCAATGACGGAATTTACTTTTATGCTTTTATTATTCCATTGTGATGATGTACTGTTCTTTTCCTTTATGTTTTTCAAATGAATTTATCAGACAGTTATCTTTACATTGTAGCTAATGTACTGCCTTTGTGCTGGTAAGTCTAACCTGATTAATAGAATTTTGCAACCATGCATGCAGTCTCAATGTTATGCGCTGGTATGCCAGTGAGCACTGAGCAGAATGAATTAATACTATTGTATGCCTTGTGCCAATTGTTTATTGCCTAGTGCAACAAAAAGCCTTAGATTCCCACTCCCAGTCCAGTTTTATGTTGGCTAAATATTCATGAGAAAGAAAGTGGAAATTAGACAAAAGTTATGCACCTGCCCACATTGTGGCTGTCGGATATCAAAACCTGCATTGACAGCTAAAGGCTAATTGGTGTTGGCCTCTGTAGCAGCCAATAAACAATTATTCACATTATTGTTCAGAACCAGCATGCACCAATAAATATCCAAACATACCGGTATTTTTTATTTGTGCACTGCGTCCCCAAACTCTAATTCAAGGCCAAACCTACCCAAAATAAAAACTATTTGGGCATGCGGCCAAACAAGCCTTGTCAGTTGTCACGTACTGGGACGGCACGTCCTCTCTCCCTCATTTAGATCACAGACACCTGTTTGTTATTGCCCTCACCCGTGTTCCTGATCACTGTCCCTATCTAAGTTTCTTCTTTCATAGTGTGTATCTTGTTGGTCTTTGTATTGTTGAACCCAAATGTAACGTTCTGTTCAGTCTTGTGCTTTTGTTCCTGTTTGTTATGTTTGAAATATTTTATTACAGTTTCTCTGTTCTCCCTGTTCATGTGTCCTGCCTCCATGTTTTAACATTACATCAGTAGGATATTAACAAGCACGTATTACATTACTGTCTGAACATATTAACTATTTGGGGAGGACTCTACCTAAGTAGAATGTTAATGAAAAGCCTGTCTTAGGCCTAGTTTTTGTAGCAGGATACCTCTTCTATCTGCCACTCCAGTGAAAGTGGGCAATAAGAGTTCAATAATACAAACTTGATTGACTGAACTTGGACAACAAAAGTTAAACTATCATAACATTACAGTCTTAACACTACACAGCAGTTTTGAAGGAATGTTGTGTCCACGGTTGAATCAAATTTCACTGAGCCTCTTGAGTGTTAAACGTCTTGACCTCTTGCCTCAGAAAGCGACATGAATGAATGGCTGTGATCGCTGATTGAACTTTGGCCAGTTAGTATTGTGGGAAAGAGAGAAAAAGAGAAGACCATGTTACATGGAGAATTCATATATTTTTTCACATCCACTGAAATCTGTACACAATATACATGTCATTAGTTTGACCATAGCGCATACTAATCATGCACTTTTCATATTTGCATTGTCAATATCCATGTATTGTTGTTAACAATATACATTTCACAATTTCAAACTTAACAATGCACAGACTATTTTATGTCAATGTGTGAGCTCATTTTTAAAGTTGCTCACATAGAATACAGAGAAATAGACGTGGTTTCTAGTTCATGCACTATGATGGCACTGATGCTCGCTTGTTTGTCTCTTCTCTCTTTTGTTTCATTACCTGGTCAGGAAAAGCACACTTAGACATACAAGTCTGCTAAAACACTGAACTGCCTGAAAGACAAATAACACATAATATAAGTCTCCAAATTACATTTAGCCTTTTTTGCTATTGAATTTGTGCAAGTCAAGAACTGCAAATATCTTTAGATTATTGTGAATTGTTAGTTTTTTCCAAATCGTTAAAATATCTTACTGTGTATTGTTCATTTTCCCTAGTCTATATAAATAAGCATGTATAGTTTTTCGGGGGTTTTGTACTTCAAAATCTGTACTAATAGGTCACTTTCATGTCATCGGTATGATATTGGATGACATTAGTATATGAGGGAAAGAACGATAATGGAAAGTCTTGAGTAACTTTGTGAATTATTTACATTGTAACTGTGTACTTCAATAAATATACAAGGAAATTATGAACGTTTGATCATGAACAATTCTGATCATTTGAAATGAAGGATTCCAGAGTTCTGTAGCAGTTAATGAGTTAATCAACCCCGGTTCCCACACAGCTTATGGTCAATTTCTGTAATGGATGGACTGGCAGTGATGTTAAATGTTTCCATAGAAGTAAAGCAGGAAATAAAAGGCAGGATGTTTAGCATTTGTATTCTATTGTCCAAAGGGCCTAGACACTGAAATATTACCTGTCAACAGATTTTCTCTGGCCAGATCTGATAGGACACATCCTAAGAGGTGCTTTCAGCCCAGGTGTCTGTGCCCTGGAAAAGTCATATTGCCAAACATGGCTTAGCACCATCATTCCCACAAATGGATACCAAAAATCAAATCAATGCACATCACTACAACCACATACCCGTTGATTTTAATTATCCTACATCTTATAACTACATAAATAAGAATTAGTTGTATGTACAACATTACTGTACATTACACTACTTGCCGAAGCGCTTGCTGTGAATCCTTTGTCCTGCCGCCAATTTGTTTACCAACATGCCGACGGAGGAGGAAGAGAGACAAACGTGTCGGTATCTTATGTAGATCTCGGACGAGATACTGCAATCCGCCATTACCAAGCATTTTATTCACAAATGTTCAATCCCTGGGCAATAAAATGGACGATCTACACGCACGGATTAACTTTCAGCAGGACTTTGCAAACTTTTGTGTGCTAGCGTTTGTAGAGTCATGTTGGATCCTATGGTGCTCGACTGAGCCATCACTCCTGCTGGTTTAGGGCAAAGGGATCTGTAATATGGTTAACTCTCGTTGGGGCTCAGATGTTGCAGTTCTTTCAACCCACTGTTCACCAGACCTGGAGCAGTAAAGCTACGGCCTTTCTGCCTTCCGCGGGAATTCAGCTCCCCCATAATCACAGCAGTCTACATACAGCCGCAGGCGGATAAAACGTGTGCACTGAGGGACCTAAATGGAGTAATAAATGGACTAGAGGATGTTTACTCCGAGACAGCTTTTATTGTTGTTGGCAGCTTCAAAAGGGCAAATATGAGGAAAATTTTGCCGAAATACCAACAGCACATTAATTTTCCTATCTGAGAGGATCAGACTCTTGACCATTGTAATTCACAAATAAGAAATAGCTACAAACCCATCCCCCACCCAGCTTTTGGTAAGGTGGATCACAGTTTGATTTTGCTCCTCCCATCCTAGAGAAAATGCCTAAAACAGGATAAATCGTTTTTTCGGGCAGTTCATTGCTGGAATAAGGGTTCCATTACCACTCTACAGGAATGATTCTAAACAACAGATTGGCAGATGTTCTGTGATGCAGCCGATGGGAACATTGATGAATACACAAACTCTGTCTCAGCATATACAGCTCTGGAAAAAAGTAGGGTTCAATTCTGGCTTTACTGGCAGAGGGATACAGTGAGCGTCAGGTTGCTTCCATCCTGAAAATTCCAAAGACGGCGGTTCATAAGAACAAGGTCAAGCAACAGGCACTGGGGACAGCAAAGCTACAGACTGGCAGAGGGCAAAAACGACTGTCCAGATGACCGCCAACTCATTCGAATGTCACTCAACAACCGTAGGATGACATCAAGTGACCTACAAATACAATGGCAAACAGCTGGGGTGAAGTGCACGGCAAGGACTGTTCGAAATAGGCTCCTAGGGGCAGGACTGAGGTCATGCAAAGCTAGGAAAAAGCCCTTCATCAATGAGAAGCAAAGAAGAACCAGGCTGAAATTTGCAAAAGACCATAAGGATTGGACCGTAGAGGAATGGAGTAAGGTAATCTCTGACAAGTCAAATTTTCTGCTTTGCCCAACTCCTGGTCATCTACTGGTTAGACGGAGACCTGGAGAGGCCTACAAGCCACAGTGTCTCTTGGTGAAGGACGCATGAATCAAGCCAAGTACAAGGTTATCCTGGAAGAACACCTGCTTCCTTCTGCTCTGACAATGTTCCCCAACCCTGAGAATTGTTTTTTCCAGCTGGACAATGCTCCATGCCACACAGTCAGGTCAATCAAGGTGTGGATGGAGGACCACTAGATCAAGATCCTGTCATGGCCAGCCCAATCTCCAGACCTGAACCCCATTGAAAACCTCTGGAATTTGATCAAGAGGAAGATGGATGGTCACAAGCCATCAAACAAAGCCGAGCTACTTGAATTTTTGTGCCAGGAGTGGCATAAAGTCACCCAACAGCAATGTGGCAGACTGCTGGAGAGTGATTAAAAATCAGGGTTATTCCACCAAATATTGATTTCTGAACTCTTCCTAAGTTAAAACATTAGTATTTCGTTGTTGAAAAATGAATATGAATTTGTTTTCTTTGCATTATTTGAGGTCTGAAAACAATGCATCTTTTTTTGGTTATTTTGACCAGTTGTTATTTTCTACAAATAAATACTCTAAATGACAATATTTTTAGTTGGGCGTAATGTTGCCAGTAGTTTATAGAATAAAACAAAACTGTTAATTTTACTCAAACACATACCTATGAATAGTAAAACCAGAAAAACTGATAATTTTGCGGTGGTCTCAATTTTTTCCAGAGCTGTATCTCCAAGTGCATTGATGATGTCGTACCGAGGGTAAATGTTTGGACTTCCCCAACAAAAAGCCCTGAGTTCATGGTAATGTCCATGCTATACTCAGAGCACAATCCTCTGCCTATAGTTCTGGGGACCTGGAGACTCTGAGGTCCAGATATGATCTACGGAAGGCTATTAGAAATGCCAAAAGAGACTACAGGGATAAGTTGGAGTCTAACTACACAGCTCTGACCCGAGACGCATGCGGTGTGGACTGCGACACATCACAGACTATAAAGGGAGAAACGGCAATGATGCCCAGCCTGCCTCCTCCCTCCCTGATGAGCTCAACTCCTTCTATTCATGGTTTGAGGCGACCAACTCCATTCCTTCTGCCACGGCTGATGTTAGGAGAGCTTTTAAAAAAGTGAACCCTTGGAAGTCACCAGGGCCAGACTGCATTCCAGGCCGGGTCATTGGGGGGTGCGCCGACCAGCTAGCGGAGGTTTTCACCTCAATATTCAACCTCTCCCTGAATCTGTCTGCAGTCCCCTCCTGCTCCAAACAGACCACCATCGTTCCTGTACCAAAGAAACCTTCCATCACCTGCCTGAATGACTACTGCCCTGTAGCACTGGCCTCCATCATCATGAAGTGCTTCGAGCGGCTGATCAAAACTCACACCTGCTCCACCCTTCCTGACACCTTGGATGTAACGGCGGGTGAAGTGGAGGAACCAGGCATAGGCAGATAACTCTCGATGTAGGGTTTTAATCAAAAACAAATACCGAGCATACAAACAAAAGTAAATGAAAATAAAGGGGCTGATATGTAAACAGCAAAACGAAAGGACTCACCGGTACATGTGCATGCAGACAGCAACAACAATGATCGAAAAATGTGGGGAGCAGAGGGGAAACATTTAAACATACTAATGAGATGATTGGGACCTGGTGTGAATATTTGAAGACATGTGACATGAAACAAGTCCGGGATGTGTTTGTGGAGTGATGGGAACTGGAGGTGTACGGGACGGTGGCGCTGATCCTCACCGTACCGTGACATTGGACCCCTTTCAATTTGCATACCGCACCAATAGATCTACGGACGACGCCATCGCCCTGACAACACACACTGCTCTCTCCCACCTGGTAAAAGGCAACAGAGGATGTTGTTCGAGTACTACTGGTGCATCTCAAAAAATTTGAATATCGTGGAAAAGTTCAGTTTTTTCCAAAATTCTATTCAAAATTGACACCTGTCTGAGCTCTTCTCAGATCCACATTTCTGTATTATAAATTTTTTATTCTAATATTTTGAGATAATGGATTGTTGATTTCCATGAGTTGTAAGCCATAATCATCAATATTGAAACAAAAAAGGCTTGAAATATTTCACTTTATGTGTAATGAATCTAGAATATATGAATATATATAGTGTCACTTTTTGATTTGAATTTCAGAAAAAAATTAACTTTTCCACGATACTCAAATTTTTTGAGATGCACCCGTACAGCTTAGCATTCAACACTATTGTGCCCGTTAAGGTTGTTCCTAAGCTCAGGACCCTGGGACTTAACACCTCCCTTTGCAATTGGATCCTGGACATACAGGCAGACCCCAGGTAGTGAGAATAAACAACCTCACCTCCTTTGCACTGACCCTGAGCCCCGGAGCCCCCCAGGGCTGCATACTCAGTCCCCTGCTTTACTCCCCGTTCACGCATGACTGCGTGGCCACACAGCTCCAACACCATCCTTAAATTCACCGACGACACAACCATCCTGGGTCTCATCTCCAACAATAACGAGACCGCTTACAGAGAGGAGGTAAAGAACCTGGCTACATAGTGCCAGGACAACAACCTCTCTCTCAACGTCTGCAAGACTAAGGAGATGATCATGGACTTCAGGATGCGGCAGAGGGGGTGTCATGCCCTCATACACATCGATGGAGCTGAAGTGGAAAGAGTCTCTGACTTCAAGTTTCTCAGTGTGTTCATCAAAGACGAACTCACTTGGTCCAGGCAAGCGAACTCGGCAGTGAAAACCCAAAAGTGACTATACTTCCTGAGGAGACTCAAGAAGTATGGCATGCCTGTAAAACACTCACCAACTTCTACTATATTCCACCAAGGCATCTACCATACACGGTGCCTTAGGAATGCATGGAACATCATCAAAGTCTACAGCCACCCAGGCTATGGTCTGTTTATACTGCTGCCGTCTGATAGATGCTACCGGAGCATCAGGGCACGCACAAACAGTTATTTCCCACAGGCCATAAGGCTCCTCAACCAGCAACACTGACCTATGATCATACACACATGAACATTCCAGATGCTCTGATGTCTTTCCATATACATTCAATGTACATTAGAATATTATTTAATATGTTCCATTCATAGGCTTATTACACTCATATTGTATCTATAATATTTAATACTTCTACCCATATTGATCATATTCCCCATACGACTCTTTTTAAAACTGCTGCTCGTTTATGTATATTATTACTATACTTGCTATATCTATAATATTCAATACTTCCACCCATATTGTCCATATTCCCCATCCTACTCTTTTTAAAATTGCTGCTAGTTTACATTGTTATGTATATTATAGATATTTTTTTGTTTTATATATTTCTTAATTTGTACTACATAGATGTCGTGTGCCATGTCACAAGAATTTCATTGTCGAGGATGACGCTGCGTTATTTGGTGCATTTGATAAATAAACTTTGAACTGAACTTGAACTGGACTGTAAATAGGCCCATCCATACTGAAACACTTCATCCTACCTAGATTGGAATATCCAAAATTAATATTCAGAATTACTTTTACTGTCATTTCGGAGAAAACATTCAGATGTTTTTCATTTTATAAAACAAATTATTTCATATTGCAATATATTTGAAAATACACCTGGAAAGTATATTCAAATACTAAAATCCACCGACAAATACATTCCCATTGTACTTGAAGTAAGGATTAAAATATATTCAAACGCAATAGACTGCAGTAGTTGACATAATCTCCTTAAAGCTTAGCGGCAAAATGTAACACTAGTTCTTTTCACATTTTCACTCTCATTTATTCCCTAAGGAATTTTAGACTAGCTTCAAATAAGGCCTGTAAGATTCGCTCCAACAATTCCAACCCAAATACTAAAATGTTAACATAGGTTTGATATTGATGTTGAGGAGGTGTGGTATATGGCCAATTGACCATGGGTAAGAGCTGTTCTTATGCAAGACACATTGCAAGTGCAAGTGGACACAGCGTTTAGCTGTGGTATACTGGCAATACATGTACAGTTAGGTCCGGAAGTAATTGGACACTGACACAAGATTTGTTATTTTGGCTAATTACCAAAATACATTCAAGTTACAGTTAAATGTTAAATAATGAATATGGGCTGAAAGTGCAGTCCCTCAGCTTTAATTTGAGTATTCACATTCAAATTGGAGGAAGGGTTTAGAAATTACAGCTCTTTAATGTAATCTTTAATGTAGCCCCTTCTTTTTCAAGGGACCAAATGTAATTGGACAATTGACTCAAAAGCTGTTGAATGGACAGGTGTGGGCTATTCCTTCGTAATTTCTTCATGAATTAAGCAGGTAAAAGGTCTGGAGTTGATTCCAAGTGGGGCATTTGCATTTGGAAGCTGTTGCTGTGAACCCACAACATGCGGTCAAAGGAGCTCTCAATGCAAGTGAAACAGGCCATCCTTAGGCTGCAAAAAAAATCCATCAGAGAGATAGCAGGAACATTAGTAATGGCCAAATCAACAGTTTGGTACATTCTGAGAAAAAAGAATGCAATGGTGAGCTCTGCAACCCAAAAACGCCTGGATGTCCATGGAAGACAACAGTGGTGGATGATGGTAGGATCTTTCTATGGTAAAGAAAAACCGCTTCACAACATCCAGTCAAGTGAAGAACACTCCAGGAGGTAGGCATATCATTATCCAAGTCTACCATGAAGAGAAGACTTCACAAGAGCAATTACAGAGGGCTCACCACAAGGTGCAAACTATTCATGAGCCTCATGAGTAGAAAGGCCAGATTATACTTTATTATTATACTTTGCCAAAAAACAGCTAAAAAAGCCAGCCCAGTTCTGGAAAAGCATTCTTTGGACAGATGAAACTAAGATCAACCTGTACCAGAATGATGGGAAGAAAAAAGTATGGAGAACGCTTGGAACGGCTCATGATGCAAAGCATACCACATCATCTGTAAAACACGGTGGAGGCATTGTGATGGCATGGCCATCCATGGCTTCCAATGGCACCGTTCACTAGTGTTTACTGATGATGTGACAGAAGACTGAAGCAGCCAGATACATTTTTAAGTGTATATGGATATATTGTCTGCTCAGATTCAGCCAAATTCAGCGAAGTTGACTGGACGGCTGTTCACTTGACAGATGGACAATGACCCAAAACATACTGCAAAAGCAACCCAGGGGTTTTTTAAGGCAATGAAGTGGAATATTCTACAATGGCCGAGTCAATCACCTGATCTCAACCCGATCGAGCATGCACTTGCTGAAGACAAAACTTAAGGCAGAAAGACCCATGAACAAACAACTGAAGAGAGCTGCAGTAAAGGCCTGGCAAAGCATCACAAACGAAGAAACCCAGTGTTGGGTGATGTCCATGCATTCCAGACTTCAAGCAGTCATTGCCTGCAAAGGATTCTCAACAAAGTGTTAAAAATTAAAATTTTATTTATGATTGTCTTAATTTGTCCAATTACATTTGAGCCCCTGAAATAAGGGGACTGTGTATGAAAATGGTTGCAATTCCTTAACATTTAATACAATATTTTTGTTCAACCCCTTGAATTAAAGCTGAAAGTCTGCACTTTAGTTGTATCTCGGTTGTTTCATTTCAAATCTATTATGGTGGCGTACAGAGCCAAAATTATGAAAATTGTGTGTTCATCAGTGTCCAAGGATTTTCCGACTTAACTGTACATCACAAATCCCAGAGATGCCTTATTGCTTTTATGAACCAACGCAATTAGAGCAGTAAAAAGTGAAGTGATGTCATACCGTGGTATACAGTGTCATATATAGAGTCAATCAGCCAACCAGCATTCTGGATTTAAACCACCTGGTTTATAAATATATTTTATAGCCTTCCTGCTCTCAGATACCGAATGCAATTGGGATTAACTGCTGAAGTTAATAGGGAAATATTGGGACCAGCATGTTATAGGGGACCTTATACTGGACACTAGTGCTTGGCCTGAGTGCTGGTCCTCTGCACCGTTGAGTGATGGATTACTCCCCATTGTTTTATCACAATTGAGCTGAGTTGAGGTGGATGGACTGGTGAAGCCAAGCATAGAACTCACTCGGGCTATACAGCTTATCCCAAATAGCACCATCTTCCCTTTAACAGGCACTACTTTTGGCCCAAAGACAGACACTTTAAACTGAATAGTGTGCCATTTGGGATGCACACTAGCTAATTAACCTGGGCCTCAGACCTGCCATCAGTTACAGTTGCTATCTGCACAATGGGTGCCGTTGAAGCTGAGCACTCACTACTCTCACAATTACTGTAGCAGGTGACTCACAGGTGGAAGCGATGGTTGGATAGTAAAGTGTATGGGTGCATGCTGTGTTTATGGGTAAATAATGTATGAGAGTTTTGTTTGTTTGGTAGAGTGTTAAATAGTAGATTATTCAGTGGTATTGTCTAGTTTGGTATATCTCTCTTTGCACACATCTGTTTAAAATATAAATATAAACGTCAATCTATCCTGCTGATTGTCACAGCTTATAGTATTTCACTCCAGTAGAAAAAAAACATGAACTCAAAAAAATCTGTTTACCAAGTACTGCGTGCATTTAAATGTTAAAACACAACAAACTATACCTGCTCCAGAAAAAGCCTATTTTCTTTTTGAGGTTTAGCAGATTTGTATCCCCACTTTCTAAGAAATTCTTTCAGAAACACTTTTCTCTTTTCTAAAGAACTGTGGTTGGAAGGAAGCAAAACTTTTTTTCTTATTTGAAGTTGACCTAGCATAGCAAGCATATAATATTTTGAATGTTTCACTCTATTGTTGTTCAAGTCTAATCTTTGTAAGTGCAGAGAGAGTAAAACTGTAATGAACCATGTACATATCCTCCAGAAATGCATTGAACATTTTCCACTCTAGACATCAAGTTTGACTACTTGGTTGATGCCAAAAGCACAGCATTTGAGCCTTGGAGCTGACTTGCAAAACACAATAAAGCATTTAGGGAAGGCTTGCTCCAATTGCACAACAGTGAGTTAGTTCTAAGGTCACATTAACCTAGATTAGTGGTTTTCAGCCTAAGGTCCGGAGACCCCTGACAGTCTGTAATAAAATGTATGTCCATTATTTTTTTCTTACAACAATAATTACAATGGGGTGAAGGGGTTGCAAAAGGTTCAAGGAAGTTAACTGTGATCTCTACTATTCTGGAACTGAAACGTTATTTGAAAAGCAAAAGAACCATCTATGTAAAGCATTCAATCCGTCACTTTTAGGTCTGCCAGCTGAAAATCATTGCCAATGTGTGTCTGTGTGTGTGTAGGCCACCTGCTTTTCCAGGGACCTCAATAGTTCAACATCAACAAATAAAAACATGCTATTTAAATTTAAAAAGCTAAAGCAATTTAGTGGCATAAACAACTAGCTTTAGGACCATACGGGTTCTGAGTAAGAAGCAACTCTTCATCGGTAATGAGGAACTTGGAGAGTAAACAGCAAAAGTGGCTGAGATGCTACTGTAGGTAGGCTACTCGTGTTATTGTTGTTTTATCCCAGCATAGAGCTAGTACATAGCAGTTTAATTCATGAACTTGTCTGAATTTATTTACAATAAATGCAGTAATTATGCAGTAATTACCAAACCCTTTCCACTTAGGCCCCCCTTTTATTATTTGAGAATCGATTTCAATGCCTGATTTTGACCGCTGTGTTTTTCTGACTGTCAAACATGACCTTTTTCTGAAAACATAAAATAAACATTTAAATATTTTTAAAAATTCAAGAGTTTTGAGGTTCAAATGGCACAGCATAGTAGAAATGACCAATTACAGTCTGAAACCTGACAGTCTGAATGTATTAAATAAATTAAATGTTTTGTTAAAAATGTATGATCAGGCAAACTAGGCAAATGGCACGAGCAGCAAGCAATTCTCTTTCAATAAACACAATAAAAACATGCATGTTTGTAATAAGTTTGGAGAAAAGATCCTGAAATATTTTCTTAGACGCAGAGGGGCCTTTACGGCAACAACTTTGAGAACCACTGTGCTAAATTAGTAAAATGTCAAATGTAATAGAAAACAAGTTTCCAATCTGACTATTCTCTATGTTGTTAATGAGTCTGAGTATCGTTTGTGTAATGTGTATGTCAATTATGTTGTAATGTAAGATGTTGGTTCTCAAACTTTTTATCTCCAAGGGCGCCCTATGTCCAAGAAAATATTTCAGGACCCCCTTACATGAGATATGAAATCATCTGTATCTTCTCTACTCTAAAATTTTTACAAAAGGGCCTGTTCACTTAAGATTTGGGATCAAATTACCTGAGGGCCTCAGTGTTGGATGCGCTTTTATTTTGTCCTTAAAAGGGCAATTTCATGAAAAAAGCATGTGAATCACATAACCACAGAAATGGCAACAGTAATATCTCCTGCAGATATTCATGTATTTTGTGCCATTACCTAAAGGTCAGACAAAAATAACCTCTCAGTCTTTACTTTCAATTGTCATATGCCATGATTCAATCAGTAATGTAAAGGGGTGAAGACGCCACTGAGAGTCTGTGGAAAACTGGTCTGTGGACAAAAGAGTCTGTGGAAAAAAACATGTCAAGAGAAATTAAAATCAACAATAAAACCCAGTGTTGAAATGACGTATAATTCATATGGAATTCAGACCCCTTCACTTTCTTACACAAAATACCCCATAATGAGAAACGGAAACACATTTTTGAAACGTATCATTATGAAATTTAATAATTCAGACACTTAATTTTAATTTGCCTTGGGAGATATTTCATTTTTTTTAAAAACTTGGTACACATTTCTTAAAACATGTTTTTGCTTTATCATTAGAGGGTATTGTGTATAGACTGATGGTAAAGAAAAAAATAATAAATAGAATCAAATATATATTCAATAACAAAACACAATGTGGAAAAAGTAAAGGTGTCCGAATACTTTCTGAAGCCACTTTAAACTAGAATGATGGATTTGGTGATTGTAGGCAGTTGTTTCTAGCTGTAGCCTATAAGCTTCTGCTAAATAACTTACTGTAATGCAGCTGATTGTTGACAATGAAACACATATTTGGGTTCATATTCATTTAAGCATTTTACTCTTTACTAATATATATAAATATATATACATATATATATATATACATATATATATATACATTTTTTTATTAAAATATATATATATATATATAAATTTTTTTATTAAAATAC
Organism: Esox masquinongy; assembly: GCA_016801175.1. NCBI lineage: Eukaryota > Metazoa > Chordata > Actinopteri > Esociformes > Esocidae > Esox > Esox masquinongy. The sequence goes on along the minus strand of JACXGI010006316.1, from coordinate 11,861 downwards.
TTACTACCTAAATAAATGGCCTTACTTCAACTTTCAGGTACCTAAGACTTTTGCACAGTACTGTACACATAAAAAAATAGTCTTAATATAGGCTAATTAGGCCCAGGGGTAATGAGGAGATTCACAATCTTTCCCTTTTGTATATTTCACCTAAGCATTTCCATGACAGCTTTACCACATGTATTCGTCTTCCTACGGTGTTTTGTTGATATCAGGAAATGTTTTTTTAACAATACAATAAGGACCGTAATGCAAATATGACTGGTTTACTGGTTAAATTGTAGACTTTGTCATTCTTGGCAATTAAGCCATTACCATCATCCTACAACCTTGACCATGCAACTCTGGATGCCATGAGAAGGGTAGAGTAATGCTGCTACAGCCGCCTTTATCCACCCCCCCCCCTTCCCCGTGCCTACCCTGATACCCGTCCAACAGCATCCAACCCCACTGTCTACAGATCCTTATCTCCACACCGTGTTAATTATTCACACTGCTGAATCACAGTCTTATTAAGGTTCCTGCCCTCCTGCTTATACACACAGAGACAAGAATGTGTCACATACATACACACACACAAATACACAACTAATTCATCACTCAGAAAAAGAAAATTTAGGAGTGGAATGGTGGGCTGTTGCTAGTAGCTTGTGAGATGAAAAAGAACCCACCTTAGCATTGGCAAACACTTTGTTTCTGTGTTTTACTCACTAAAACTGAGAGCCAGTAATTTGAGACACTGTTCTAGGAAATATGATTTCAACATGGGCATGTAACACTTCTTCTAATACACCCAGGAATAATGATTATATAATGCATATTTGTAGCCTAGAGGTTAGAGCATCCGGCCACCAAACCATAAGGTTGCTACATCTAAACCTTAAGCGGGCAAGATGCCTTTCTGACGTCTTATCTTATAATGGTTTTTAGACCATTTTGAGACCATGGAAATAGTGCATTGACATCATAACCATGAACCTAACTTAAGCTTTATTATAAACCAGGTGGTTCTAAACCCAAATTCTGAATGGTTGAACAATTTTGGTGTATCAGACCATAAACCACAGGCATAAAAAACTGTTCTAATGACATTTACATCTTAGTTAATTAGTTGACACTGTTATCCAGAACGACTTATAGTTAATGCATTCATCTTAATACTGCTGGGGGGGACAACCACGTAACCCAGTAATAGGCAGTACACTTTACTCAATTAGGTAGCTATCAGCAAATTCAGTACGAGAAGGAATAGAGAAAAACTACGTTGCAAACATTCGTTTATGAAAGACAACCACAGGTAACCAGTTTAGAAAAACAATAATAGTGTATGGCCAATACTACACTGCGGCTGTATCTGCGTTGTGTCATTTATAAGAACAGCCCTTAGCTATGTTATACTGGCTATATACTATTATACTGGGATACATTATTAATAAAATGCAAATAAATCATAATACCTTTCTTATTACTTTCTATGATTTGTATACTTTATTTTCTTCATCTACTTTAATTGATTCCAAGTAAGTTGATCTGAATCTCCAAATGAATCCCAATTCCAAAGCATGCTGGGTATTATTACTCTAATGAGTTCCACCCTTGAAAAAGACCACTAGGGGGCTCTGTCAGGAGTTAGGACTGTTAAAAAAAATATATTTTGTATAAGCATTGGACTGTTATTTAGGCCAGGAAAATACAAAATTGTCAACCGGCTCTTGACGACAGTGAGTCAGCCGTTGATCTGGTTATCATCTGTATCTGAGTGTAGCTCGGTATATCTGTACACTTAATGTAAATGGATGCATGCATTTAATCATCTCCATCATCTTCATATACATCCCTTGTAACTGGTTGTAACATAACCTGATATGCGCTATAATGCGTAAGCTCAGTGCTTTGAAGCTTAAAGAGATGGCTCAGATATTTTCGCTAATATAATATGACAACACTGATAGATATGCTTTATCAGGCCAAACTAGTCTCACATGCTTATCAACGGCCAAACTAAAAACTCTCAACTTACTCTATTAAGGAGAGAGGACCTGCCCCCTGCTCTGTTGAGGGCAAGGGGTGAGGTGCAAGATTGAGAGGCCAATGAGCGTGGTGTGTGTGTGCAGGGGGAGCACACAGATCACAGATAAGCATCAGTGAGAAATTGAGAGGCTTGATGGTAATCTTTTAGAGGAAGTGAGGCTATACAATCACAAAGGAAACCACAGGAGAGAGAGGCTGACCTTGTCGGCCTGCACTGCAGCTGCAGAGCTTTTGGGTTACTCTAAAACTGCTCTCATCAAAAAACAGGGCCAAAAATTTATATCTATAGTTAGATTTACTGTGTCTGATTTTCACTTCACATAGGCAGCAGTGCCATACTTTGCATTTTTCTAATAAGGTAAGCCTTTTTCTTACACTACAGGCATAAATAAAAGTACTTCAATTGTAAGATCATCCTATTCATCTTTGTAACCATTATGTGAAATCTACCTGTGTTGTTGGCCTAAATGTCAATCTATAGTTCCTTGCTTTGAGGTACTCTGGTGTGCTTACGAAAGATTTCTCATGACTTTCATGTTGTTCCTACAAGCAATTAATCCCCAGGCTTGAATATACAGTCCTTCATAAATGTGTAGGAGTTTATGGTCTTGAAACAGATGTATAAAAACAAATGGAGAGTTAATCTAATGAGATGAGCTACCATTGCACTTTTGAAAGCAGATATTTCACAACGCTCTGGCTAAAATTATGAGCAATCATTTTTGCAAGGCTTTAGCAGGCCCTTTATTTTCTACCCTTATTACTAAACATTCTGTGAACTGGGAAATATAATTTGAGGAATATATTAGTGGAGAATGTCTCTCAGTAGAAAACATTGTTGACTTGGCTTCTGTTTCGGATCAGCAATTAGTTTCAACAATTGTTGATCCAACACTGTCATTGGTGCTCGAAAGTTACTTTTGGTAGCATTTTATATGAAGCATATAAATTAACAAGAGATATCAAGTAATAGCAGTTGACATAACTTGTCATAAGCTCTCATAATTGTGTTTAACACTGTCATGACACATACAGTATGTAGACTTGTTATGACATATTGCAATTGTGTGATCGTTATGACTACATAAAAGTGTCATAACCCACAAAACCTACCATAGAAGGCAAACCAATCCATTACCCCAGACTTGTAAACAGTATGTTTCTTTATTTAGTAATTGATTATGTATTAATCCCAACACTGTACATTTTAAGTACATCTCAGTCTTATGGAACTGTGTTGTGGCTGTCCATGGCTTCCTGTTATACTACATATACACGGAATTAATTTAGCAGTAAGTACTGAGTACATACTTTTTTATATTGTGAGAATCAAACACACAATCCTGGCATCACATAGGTACAATTTCAATTTTTTGTAAAGTTTACATAGTGTTAACAATAGGTGGTGGGCATATGAGCAGCGATTGTATCCTACACATTAATTTACAGTAGATATTCATATTTATAATTCTCGTACATGCATCAAGAACTAACTACCATCTCCACAGTTTTGTCTGTGAAGAGTTCCAGGTTATTTTGACGAAAACAGGTTACCAGCTGGTTGACCTATCCATGCTACATGGACTGACTAATATGTATCTGTGATGACTGACAAGAGTGGCATCATCTGAAAAGCTGAGTACCGGATGCATTGTTGGTTATACTATCGTTGGTATACAGTGCCTTTGTAAATTACTCACTTTAGTTGGTCCCATTCACTTTTTTCACATTTTGTTGTTATAGACTTAGTTTAAATAAAAACATAAAGTATCTCATGTATGGAAGTATACAGTACTTTGTAGACATCTTTGACAGCGATCACAGCTAAGTGTTCTTGAGTATGCCTGTACCAGCTCTGAACACGTGGATTGTAGATCCTCTCAAGCTTTATAAAGATTGGATGGAGAGCGTTTTAGAACTGTAATCTTTAGGTCTCCCCACATGTTCAATAGGGTTGAAACTAGCTAATCTTGTTGAGATTATAAAATGTTTAACTGCGTTCTCAACGCTTGAATTACATTCAGATTATTAGCTAAATAAGAAGTCTACCTGTCCTCATTTTATCTTTTAGTTTTGTCATTTTAATTCTAGTGCCGCTTTGATGAAATAATTGGACGATAACATGCTCTTGGCAGTAATTCTATGATTGTTACTTATTGTTTTAACAGAAAACCCATTAAAAAATACCAATTTCAATGATAGGGAAGTGTATCCATTGCTAATATGTACTGTATGGAAAGTCTGCTATTCAGTTACAAGGATGCCAAGTACTAATACCAGTAAATCAATTAAAACCCTTGTTCCATCTGTGCAATTGGCGTCTATCAGTCACGTTTTCCATTAAAAAGAAAGTAAATCATAGTAAAGCATATATTTAATGTATATAAATATGTTTTAAAACGACACTGGTTGATCCTGTCCCATAATGACTGACACTTGACTCAAATTTCACTCCCGTTCCTTGTAGAATTGATCGGGCTTGCAAGACCTGCGGGAGTCCCAGGGGTGGAGCTTAGCTGCAGAGGCCCCCACCCAACCCTCCGCCGCTAAAATCTTAATAGTGCTACATGATTTCCCAACTAAAAGATGGAGGCAGATAATATTAATATTTAATAGCCTACTCACAAAAAAAATACATAAGTTGCATGTACTGTGATTATCAGATGACACGTCAGGTAACGTTATCGCAGCACACATTTTGGCAGACGAGACGTCAGGTGACAATATCAATGCACACAAGTTTGAATGGGCCATCTACATATTTGTATAAATATACTAATTTCAAGGAATCTTCTCAATCTTTTTCCCACAAATTAACTTGTACATTTGAATCACAGACAACAGTGAATTCAATTTTGATCTACTTACTGATCGTATATATCATCATCTTCATCCGCTTATCCGGTATCGGGTCGCGGGGGCAGCAGCTCCAGCAGGGGACCCCAAACTTCCCTTTCCCGAGCGACATTTGCCAGCTCTGACTGGGGGATCCCGAGGCGTTCCCAGGCCAGTGTCGAAATATAATCTCTCCACCTAGTCCTGGGCCTACCCCGAGGTCTCCTCCCAGCTGGAC
>JACXGI010006315.1:0-42542 GCA_016801175.1 Esox masquinongy | reverse complement strand
TGGTCAGGCCTGGTGTTAGACTATGCCCTTGGTCAGGCCTGGTGTTAGACTATGCCCTTGGTCAGGCCTGGTGTTAGACTATGCCCTTGGTCAGGCCTGGTGTTAGACTATGCCCTTGGTCAGGCCTGGTGTTAGACTATGCCCTTGGTCAGGCCTGGTGTTAGACTATGCCCTTGGTCAGGCCTGGTGTTAGACTATGTCCTAGGTCAAGCCTGGTGTTAGACTATAACACCAACTGCTCAACTCCAGTCCTGGTGGGCAAAAAAATATCCTATTATGTTTTTACCAAGTAGTTTACTGGTGTCCCATTTCCGAATCAGTCTCTGATTAGGAAAGGAGGAAAAACAGAAGTGTTCCAGACCTCCAGGACCAGAGTTTAAGAGGCTGTCAGAGCAAAGACTTGCATGTGTGTGTGTGTGTGTGTGTGTGTGTGTGTGGTTTACTTTGTTAACATTAGTTACCTAGCAGCCAGGCATAGAGGCGTCTGTTCAGGGACATGTCTCTGCGGAGCAGTGTGAGACAAGCAGCCGACACCACTGTGATTGCGTCCTCCCTGGTCATGGGGATACTGCTCTCCGCTGGGTCCTGAGAGAGCAGCGGAGATCCACAGTGAGGAGGACAGAAGATCGTGAAAGAGTGAAAGAAAGAGAAAAGCAGGAGACGGTAACAGGACAAATAGACATGGACGGAAGACTTGAAGGAGGACAAAGGAGAAGGCGAGGAGCGGCACAGGGTGAATAAGAGGCGTCGTTACTCACCAGGCAGGTGGCCAAGGAGAAGAAGTAGAGCAGGATCTCCAGCACGTTCCTCTGCACCAGAACATTGGAATCATGCAGGGACAGACAGAGCGCCTTCACCTTGGACACAAAGAGACAGGGGAAGAGGGGTCAGAGGTCACGCGTCTCATCCAACGCGGCGGACACACGGGAACCCACGCGACTCACCAGCATGCGGTTGTCGTAGCCCAGCATGCGCGTCTGCCGGCGCGGGGGTGTGAGGCGGTCGAAGTGCGTGACGACGAAGAGGGAGGCCGGCAGCCGGACCAGCGGGCTGACTAACACGCTGCCCCACAGAGCACCGTAGAACACCTGCTGGCCCACCAGCAGAGACAGCCTCAGCAGCAGCGCGTCGGTCCTGGAGGGGAGGGTCGGTCAGTTATTCGTGGGAGATTTCACACGACGCCGGCACACTGTGCGGCAGGCGGGTGCGCGTACCGGTCGTAGACATCAGCGCCCTCCTCCAGGCCAGGCAGGAGTCCAGTGATGAAGGCCTGCAGGCTGGGGAGTAGGGCCCTCTGTAAGGGGAGGTAGTAGCGCTCATACAGGGTCAGCAGGGCCGGCTTCACCGCCATCGCAGCATGGCCCAGCAACGGGAACAGCCCAGAGCTAAAGCACACACGCACGCACGCACACACACCCGTGAAGGCGATCAATACAGCACACTGAGTACTGAAAAACAGGTCTGAATGCTTTTATGTACATGAGATATTTCAGGTAGGTTCAGTAAATTGGCCACAAAATGTGTTTTCGCTTTGTCATTATGGGCTATTGTGTGTAAGCAAATTTGTGTGTATTTACCTAATAGTCCTATAGACTACTATCATCATTTGATATTGTTAGAAATTCAGTAGGAGAGTTCTCTTCTTCTCAGAGCTACATCTGACTTGGATATTAATCGTTAGGCCTAATGAATCATTTGTATTTCACCAGAACCAAAGACCATACAATGGTGATGAGGTTTGGATGTTTGACAGGTAAAACGTGAAGAATCCTTCACAGTGATGATAGCCTATTTTGATTGCCTAACTTGGTGCTTGAAGCTATTAAAAATAGAACTTCCTTTGACAATAGGCTGGGTGTCGGCACAAACTGCAAAAATGATAAGTGTATTCAACAAGTTACACCTCTCAACCAACTGAAGTCATTATTTATGAATCAAATGCACCAGTATGAAGTTCACACACACAATGGGTATTTGTTGGTTAGCATAAGTGGGCACCTGTAGATGAAGAGGTCCTTGGCCAGCCATTTGGTTCCGATGATCTTGAAGATGATCTCATAGGTTTCCAGGGCTTTAAGGTGCACACCGCTGGGCAGGGCTGGGTGCAAACACTGGGCGAGACGCTTCCCAATAATCAGCCTCTTGGGCAACAAAGAGTAGCGCAGGTTACTTTGCAGTGCCTGGGGGGGGGACAAGTAGAGAGGTGAGGGGGTAAGTATCATGTGCCAAATAGTGCCAGTGGTGCTTGATACTGGTGTGTCTTTTAATCAATTCCAAGAACTCAGCAATTCATTAGTAATTGTGTAATTATCCTGTTACTATGTACTTTATATAATTCATTGGAATGACCACATTACCGTGTAATTTCTGTTCACACAAAGATGTCAAGTGGTTGTTACCGCAGACATAAATTAAAAACCTAAAGAAACTGAGGAAATTGTAACATTTTCATGAAGAAATGTATTCATGTGTGGGGTAATGTTGTAAAGTTTGATTTATAGATTAACATTTTTATTTGCCATAATTATTTAAGTTACTACCCGAAACGAATTCCGACCGTGTTACCATGGATTCGCCCAAAACCAAAAAGAAGAACTGAAACTGTAACGAGACACTGCTTCTGGAGAGATGAATGCGGACTACAGGAACAGTCTGTCATGCTAACATGGTCCCTAGACATACTGTACACAGATCAAGACACAAAGCCCCGTTACAGCGCCATAACACTCCTAAGCAAACATCATTATTGCTAAATGTGTTGCAAGCAGTGACCCACTTGTGTCCAAAGTCTCCTTGGGTGGAGCAGGGACAGAGAGTCAGGACATATTTTCTGATCTACTCAGGCAGAAGCTCTGTGCCAGCGGAACACTGAGAGTTAGACTGATGTGTGGTTGAAAAAGCTTCAATAGTTAGAAGCAAATGCATTATTCAGTAGAAAGGACTGCCTATCATTCCCTTCACTGAATGACCATGGACACAGGCTCACTTTCAGAAACTGGTGGGACAGATAGGATTGTTTTTCCATTTCAGAGCAGAGGCCAATCTCACAGTCCACTGGCCCCGGAGCTGGATCTCGACAGAACCAGACGCAACCATGGCAACGCAGAGGGGATGGATAAGTGGCTGCAGGTACTGACTGGCTCAGGGCCAGAGAGCCACTCATATACAGACACACACAGACATTTATCATATACTACATAATACACATGTTGTTGACCTCCTAAAAATGGACTGGTCCCCTGGTCCACAATTAGGCCGAGCTGACATCACTACTTCCTGCCACGTTCAGAGAACTGTGAAACTGATACTTGCTCATGCAAATGCTCTTAATGCAAAGAAAAATACACTTAACAAATTATACCACTCCACAGACCAATAAGCATGTTTATCTCATCACTGTAAAAGAATAAGCGGTAAGCTCCGACTCTTTGAGATGAAAGTCAGAAAATGCAAATCATGATGGAAATGTGACTGACTGCACCACTGACAAAGTCCGGCGTCGCATCACGGTGTACAACTCAACAGTGTAGTGTGGCTTCGTGTCTGACCACAAGGCTTATGGAACTGCAACAGGCTAGCCACCCATACCTTATTGAGCTTGCCCAAGGACGAGATGAGATCGGCCCACTCGCTGGACGACTCAAAGTTCCGCAGGGCCTTCTCAATGACCGCCGCGTAACTACGGTAACGGTAATCATTTTGCAGCTCCTGCTCCTCGGAATCCATGATGCCTCACTCACGTCCCAGCATGCTCAGCATGTGTCTGGGGAAAGGGGAAGAAAGTGGGGGAAAAGGGGTGGAGGGGGGGGTTAGAGATGAAAAAAAGGCAGGCTACTACCTGAACGTAAATGTTTTGATGTGTCGTACTCCAACAAACAACCAGATATTCACTGGTAACCATGACCTACGTGCAGAGGCTTTTCTCCTGCAAAATATTTAATTAGCTCACAGTCACACAAACAGACGAGTGCATGCATGTGTACGTACACACACACACACACATGCACGCATGTACGCACACACTCTATCTCTTACAAAGTAAACACAATGTACTCATTCATGATTGGGTCTGCTCGGCGCTGATCTGCCTGACCTGGCTTGAATTGTGAAAGACACGGTAAAAGGAGGAGGGTGTCTTACACACCACTGAGATTTTGGACACAAATGCCTGCTTTTTCTGCACTATATCTGCACATACTCCAGCAGGAACAAACATAAGGGTGTGTATTTACCAAGTGTCTCAGAACAGAAGGGCTGATTTAGTATCAATCTTGCCTATAAATCCGTGAAAAACCAGTGAGAAACACGGTTACCCTAAATTGATTTGTGAATGTTGCCTCATGTAAAGCATGCAGACACTGCAATGACAAGATCAAAAATGGAGACAATTATAGATATGCCTACACAGGTTGTAATGCAATAAAAAATTTATTGAGCTAAATAATTATCCAAAAACAGGCCTATAGATTTGGTTTTAGTGAATAAGTGTAGGATGCATGGTGTATATGTATGCTCCGTGAATGGAATAGGGCGCAGAAAGGGACTAACAGGGCCTGGGATTAGAGCAATAGAGACATCTGGCCATCTGGAATCACTGTGGGAGTGAGGGGAAGTTTCAACCTGGGTGAGCCTGCACAGCACATGCATGTCAACACACACACACCCACACACACGCACGCACACAAACAATATTATGTGGACAAACACAGAATTGGGATTTCCTTGTCTGTTTTGTTAAAGGCACAAGCACTGCCACGAGTAAGTCCATATGAAACCATAAGGAGGATAAAAGGATTTTAACAAAATTGAAACCATGTTCGGAGGAAGAACTGTTGACTAAATTAAGCATTAAAGCATAAAAGAAATGAATACATATTCCTTAAACAGGCTTCCTCTAAGACAGAAAATGTTTTATCTGTAGACCTAACTGCTACTGAGCACAGAACTGTGTGCCATAGTAACATTTAGTGTTATACGTATTACTTCAATCCTTCTTCCAAAGGACCATCCCATGGATTACGTTTCGTAAAAATCCTCCGTAAATTGGTATTTGATGTCCTGGTTTTATATGGAATTACTGACAGGTCAGCTAACCTTGAGAAATAATTCCTCCACTAAGAGGACACAATGTTAGGAAGCACCATATTTGTAACAGAAACAAATGAAATAGGACAGAAGAAAATAAATAATATGCGACAGAAGAAAATAAATAATGTGTTTTTGTTAACCATGAGGCGAGACACAGATATTTCACAGGAAGACTTGCCAAGTTGATTAAATTAAAAGGCCATCTTGAGCCAACATCTCTATCCTGGACTTCAAAGGTTTGAGGCTAGGGGCTACTGCTTGTTGTTTTTGTTTTTTCATTTGCAAGACCCACACTTTTGTAATCTGTCTACCTCTTGCACAACATTGATCTTTCCAGTAAACTTGTAGAGCCAGCAGACACAAAGACTAATTTTCCATCTATCTATAGGATTCTCTGTATATACCATTATCTAAAACAAGCTTAGTGACTTGAAGTGACAATGATAGACAAAGATAGGAACGAACTGGAATCAGAGAGAGACAGAGGAAAGATAATTTCATCACTCAAAAGGGAATCCAAGCCCATTAGTAATCAGGAGTGGTGTTGACAGACTGACATCACATCCACATCTCCTGGGTGAACATGCCTAACACATGCTTCACAAACGCACTCAGCCACTAAACCCTGGAAATCACTCCCATACTCAATGCACTACATGGATTAATTGTGACTTACTGCTTCTGGTACACACACATTCAGTCACAACATATTACAGTTATGACTTTAACCTTGATATGAACTGACTGACAGGCTTAGGACGTCTAGCTGTGGTCGGATAACAGCAGAGATCATATGTGAATGGATCATTCTCTGCTCAGTGGTAGCTTTCACACCTACCTTTAATGTGATCAGAACCTCTCCTTTAAGAGACTGGGTCTTTATATCGCATCTAAGATAAAACTTGCTGAAAAGCCCTTAGAACGGCTGCTAACACATCCACTCACAAAGTCCAATTCTCTCCTCTTCCTGTTGCCCCCCCCCTCCAAACTACTGATGTTGTAAGCTCTCTTGCAACAGACAAGTAGGTAAGCAATGTGGAAAAGCCAGGTCAGGTAAAGCAATACAGACTGCTTTGCCTAACACAACCTAACACCTGTCAAACGAATCACTAAATCCCTATGCAAACACCATTATAGTCTGGATATATATATATATATATATATATATATATATATATATATATATGATTTAAATGTATTATTCCCAGAATATTTAATGAATCTAAAACTAATATTTGAATTTGAACAAGATAGTTTAGCCCACATTTGTTCTAGAGAACAGAATGAACCCTGAGCTGGCTCATTCTCAGTCACAGGAACATGCTATAGGGTGCTGGGAGAAATCCTGCAGGCCTGCAACGTGTTCACCCGAAGGGTGCTGGGAGAAATCCTGCTGGCCTGCCATGTTTTCACCTGAAGAGGAAGGGAGCGGGAGACAGCGTGTCTACAGGCTGGACTCAGCCCGCTGACACAGTAAAAATATAAAGAGATAGTGTCATAAGCAGATGACCAATATCTGTCATATAGCAACATTTCGCAGTTTGACCTAGAGGTAAAATATGCTTGAATTACAATGGCAGCACACTATAATCACCAGACGGCACTGCAGGCCATAATTAAAATGCCATAAACCTGCTACAGTTATGGCTAGGTAAAGCGTTTTCTTTACAAATTATGTAGTTATTGCTTATGACAAAGCAGATGACCTCAGACTCTGCATGATTAGGACAGGCTAGAACAGCAAGGCATGGGGCTGACACTGATCTCAAAGGGAAAGTTGGGATTTGGGAAATTACGTCATTTATTTTCTTTCCCAGAGTCAGGTGAACTTGTTTTTACGTATCTATGTGAAGTGTAAAGTAAGTTAGAGGTGGTTTCACAAGCCAGTGCTGACTACATTAGCGGAATGAGTGGAAGTCTTCAGCCAAGATGCTAGCTGTTCCCATAACTAAACATAGAGACATAACAATATCCACCTGCTCATCTGAACACCCGTAGATAAAGGATTTCAGAAAAAACCCAAACTTTCCCTTTAATGACATCAGACTGCATTATATAAGACTGCCTGGGTATACAGGGGCAAGTAAAAAAGCAAATCAGGGATTTCCATCTCAGTCTGTGTGTGTGTGACAGAGAGAGCATTGCAGTAGGCTTACTTGTGCGCTTCCAGCTAAATAGCTCGTCTGTCACTCGTTCGCATCTGCCACAGGATCAAAAAGACTCAGAACTCGAATGGCATAATCTCAGAACCAGTATCATCCACTGGCTTGGTTGAAGAACACTCCCACCAAAAAGTAGGCCACTAATATATGAAATTAATAAAATAATTACACACACATACACACACACGTGTGTGTGTGTGTGTGTGTGTGTGTAATCATTTTATTAATTTCATAATTGATGTGGCAGGGTGTAATTTGATACCTACATTTCTTTGAAGCCGTGCACAACGACAATGTTGTAATTGATGTGATTGAATCGAATGGTTGTTGATGTTGAGAAACAGTAGGCCCTCGACAATGAATGTCATATTTCTACTCAGTCCATTCAGCATGTGCTACATCATGTATTTATGACAGGGACCGGTCTTCTCTACCGCTCAGTAAGCAGCGGTTTAGATTTCTATTGAACTTGTAATGCCAAAATACATTGCGGTAATTACCATTTCCTCTTTTGCTTAGCAACTGTCTACAACTATGTATTTACAATGTGTTTCTCCAGTTAATAATATATTGCCTCAGTGTAACATGATATTTGTTTAAGTACCCAAAGTATTGACATTATAACATTGGCAAAACTGGCCAAAAGACTATTAGGTATCTGATTTGCTGCTTAATGAGCGGACGAGCCGCCACATAAATCCTGTCGTTTCTAATGCTCATGTAACTACAAAATCAAGGGCTATATTATGCAACATATCTACATGATAATAAATCACAAAATGAAACATTTTACTGGAAGAGAACACAGGCAACAAAAATACAAGAACAGTTACATCAATGTAGTGGAACAGTGCGATTAGCGATGCGGTAAACAAAAAAATCCAAGCATCATATGGGTGTATCAATGACTCACCAACTGCAAAACAAGCTCTGGTTGGAGATGACCGTTCACTTGCGTCCAATAAATTTAACTGGGCAAAAAAACGACGGAACTGGTATGTGATGAGGCGTCTTTTCTGCAACTGTTTAGAGAAACCGTCAACTAATCAGTTGGTCAAGGGTGTGTTTCTCCATCTCAATCCGACAGATTGTGATAAACGCAATCTGTTGGAATCCCCAAACTCAGCTGATTCACTAAGCGCGAGCCGCGCACGGAGAGTACACTTGCTGATCTTCTGAAGGGGTGGTGTGTGGATGTTTTCTTGACAAGTTTGCAGCAGTATCCAAAAACTAAAAGCCTGTCACAAGATATGTTAAAATGATTTGCTATAAATTAACACGCGTTTCAGACAAGTATGTAAACCTGTTTCTTTTGCGCTCGGTGGACCGGCTTTGAATTCGGAAATAATTGTTTCTCTCTTGTCTCACTGCATCCCCAGATTTGGTACATTCCAGGATGTGCGATATTTACAAGCCTCTCCCTTCACTGTCAGATAGGGGTGTGCGATACCACAAATATTGTGTTCGATCAGATAACCAAGTGATACAGGGCCAGAATCACCAATATCAATACCGATACTTTTTGTTATTAAAAGTGGCGTATGTAGCCTACTTTCATGTAGGGGAGAGCATCTTGTAAAATCCAGAGCTCTTGGGGAATCACCTAGGTAAAATAACAAAATAATGACGTCTATAGCCTATGACAGACTACATATTTCCATATTTCAGGTTTTATGTAGGATATTATTGTAAATTCCATTAAAATAAGTAATTTAGATACGTTTCAATGGGCTGAATATTCTATTTGAATGTCTGAAAATAGTCTATATTTCACACGATGCTCCTGGTTCGTTTAGCCATGGCATTCATGCATGCAATAAATGTAGGCCTATGGGGTGGGCTGGCGGGTGGCGCGGGTAGTCAAGGGTGCGTGCAGCGGCGTACTTTATGTGCGCAACGCGAATGTTCGTTGTTTGAGTTCACCGTCACAAGCAACGGCAGTGGAACTGGAGAAGCCCCTGTGTTCACGTCAACGGAACGTTGTTTGCACAGAGTGACAGTTCTACTCTTTGATGAAATGGGTACAACTTAGAAGAGAAAAACTGAAATTGGTATAGATCCTATTGACGCTAGAATCGAGCTTCAAAAACGAGACGTATCTGTAGTATCGATATTTCGGGATCGATCCGCCCACCCCTTCTGTCATATATTTGGTCAAATCTGGGTTGAGGAATGAGAATTACTTTCATTTTATAATACAATGATTATGTGCGCTGGCCTTGCAACCACACCATGGCGGGAACTCATAATTACGATGTAGGCTACTACAAGGATAAATGCAAGTGCACTCCTGTCCAACTCTCAATTACAAGGAGATTTTTGGATCTTATCGATTTGGACATCTCTGACGTCATGCACCACTGACAATCCTGCACACATATGGCCACGATTCTGAACAGTGATTTTGAAAGAACAGCCTAAATATACTTAATTTATATTTTTGTCACTATGTCTTCATGAAATGATGGTCATTCATAACCTGCACATAATACAAGCTAGCTAACTGAAGCTACAGGTATTTCTGCATGGCCTAGCTAGGCTTGCAAGCTAACTAATATGCTGACGTTGTTGGTTTAGGTTGGAAGAAGAAATTGCACATGTCCATAGTGGCAGAGGTTCAGAGAATGTATTCTACATGGCTGCTGAATATTGCAGTCACTTTTGGACAAGGAGAAATATTATAGAAAATTAAACTGTATCCTTGGCCGGCTAACACAGAGGGAGATTTGCAATTGTATTCTCTTTTCTCATCTTCTGAAAACCCACAGGGAATGATCAGAGAGGAATGACCTCTGGCTTTCTTATCAAAATTGGTTTTGAGAAGGACACAATAAGAAAGGATGTGATCAATGTCAAATTGATACCATAGTCTATTGCAGTGTTTGTACATAACGCCATAATTCATTAACAATGTATAGTTCCATCTTGTGGAAAACATTTTAATAACCTTGTTTCATATTTATGTTTTACAGCTTTTTTATGTTACAAAGGCATTTTACCTTTACGACTGTCCTGTTTGAATATCAGTGACAAAACTTACTTATTTGCATGTTAACTGGTTCAGGAGTGGCTGAAAATACCCATCCTTCAATGACCATCTGCCGATCCCACCTGTCTCCATAAGCCACCATGGCTGGACTCCAAAGAGAAAGTAGACAGAGGCTATGCACTTGCCATACCCTCAGGGGAATCCCCATCAAACCGGATGCAGTTTTTATTACAAAAGCAGCCCCTTGTTCCTTGATTTAACTTGAGTGGGATGAGTGAGCAACTTCGCTCACTTGCAATTCAACGCAAAACTGCAGTCACATGTCAAACACCAGTGGTCGCAAAGTGTCAAATGCAATCAGCACGATTACATTTTGGTTAGCCTCCTTGTCAGGTACGTAGCTAGTTGATGAACTTTGTAGTGGCTGTAATATATTACCTGAATCCCAAAATTATATTACTAGCACCCATGTTAAGTACTTTGTGCACCCTCCCTTTTGCAAGGAAAACAGCACTGAGACTTTTTCTATTTATATATTAAAAGAAATTGGGGTCATTGACTTATAGTAAAATCCACTTTCGGACCAGTTTTAGCCTACTGGCAGAGGCAACCAGTGCCAAAATGTCCTGGTGTTGGGTGAAGTCAGTAATCATTTAGTCATTAATAAGGGCCCCAGATCCAGTGGATGCCAAAGTTTTCCAATGACATCAAAGACCCATAATAATACTTTACACTAGGAATGGCCTGTTCTGTTAATTTGTTCTCATTTCTCATTGCATGGCCAAAGAGCTGTATTTTCATTTATCCGATAGCATATTGCTTCAAAGATGTCTATTTCTGAAGACTAAACAATCACAGGCATGCAGCCTATAATCTTCTGTCAAGGATAACTTTCTTCTGGGGCATAGTTATTAAATCTTTCATCCCCATTTAAAATTAGCTTTTGTTTTGTCAAGAAGAAAAATCTGGAAAAAATAATGTTACAAATTGGTTAATAAAATGTCTTAAACTTAAATTCATTTTTAGAACTTCAGACATTTGGGGATCCAGCCCTGTAAACAATTTAGGAATTGTGAATTGAAAAGGAAGAAAAAGATCTCATTTCACTTCCCTCAAAGGAGGCCAGAGTAGTCAGAGTAGCAGGTGAGGAAATTAATCTAAGAATATCTCAATGTAGAATGGCATACACAACGGTCTTGTTCTCTTGCTCTGATATTGTGTCATGTCATCAAGAAATGGTTGGGTGCCAAGTTATAGACTGATCGATAGCACCATATCAGGTATGAAAAAAAACTGTCAATTGCTTCAATGAAGATGTAAATGCTAGAAAGCTTGTCTTCCTGTGTTCAGCTCTATGCTTGAATCCAACCTTAACAGCTGAAGTGAAAACTAGTGTCATGTTTTGCCACTAGGTGGAGACACTGCATTAAAAACAGATCACTAACACTGCATTCACAGTAAGAGTTTTTTTTTTTTTTTAACTACATTGTTTCCATAGCTACAGCTAACAGCGAGGACCTGTGAAGAACAGAATCAACAACCTCTTCATAATCCAAACAGTTGCTTTCCAAGAAGGTATCAACTGTCAAAAGGTGTGAGTAGTTCACAGTTACCCATTATGTAAATGCCAAAAAACCACAGCAGCCTTCGCCCAAAGTCAAAACTGCTCCACTGAGGTCAGGGCCAAGTTCTGAGAGGTAAGCTGTGGAACTGGAAGCACAAAAGCCTGAGGGAATTTAATAAAACACCTGAGCAAATCCTTAGTGGAGATTTGCCATTAAGAGACTCAAGAGTATCATAAATTACCCAAGCCGATGAACAGGAATTTCATATTCCCTCCAGCAACAACAAATCTGCATGGACATACATTAAGAAATTTCAAAAACAAAGTCTATGTTACAGAATATTTTATTACGAAGACAACTAGACAGGTTTTCAGCGGACATAGCGCTGCATAGGCGGCAGAAGGCAGAGAAACAAGGCTCTCTGGACAGGACTTGGACTTAACTATCTCGGATGATCTTGGTCAGCTTCTGAATCTTCGTCTTGGTGGACATGTCCACATACTTGTCTCCGATACTGACAATCATGCCACCAAGGATGGAGGCGTCAGACTGGAGAGAAGAGAACAGTAACAAGTTAGAACAGCAGACAAACCATAGAAATGTATGACCTTTATCTCACGGTACGGCATATCGGAATATTCCTGTTTAGTGCAAATCTTCCAGTCCAGAGTCATAACATACAGTTGTGGCCAAAAGTACTGGCACTAGGGGTGAAGCAGTATGCATATTCGTACTGAACCATTTGGTACAGGGTCCGAGGTTCAGTATGCACTGCGAACCGAACAATACATTAATCATATTTTACAGCTACAAAAATATCTGTTTTATATTGTAAAAAAATACTACTGCATAAACCAATGGTGTAAAAATTAACAGGGGAAAAATATCCACATAGTAATAAAGTTGTCTTTAAAAAAAAGAAACAAAGTTGTTTCGTCTCGTTGCCGTATGCAGCTCCGCTCATTAGTCATTTCACTCCAGCAGACAGAGCTGGGAGAAGGAATTAGCTAAATGCAAAGGAGCAACATGGCAAGCATTGGGGAGCCAGAACTAGAAAACGGCCCAATATCATTCAGGGCTGCCGTCTGGGAACATTTCGATTTCCCATTGTGAACGAGGTGGATAAAACAACACGTAGGCTCTGTTAATTGACGACAACCTATTGGAGTGGCAATACAGGTAACATGACTACTCATGCATTTACTGTTATACATGGAAAATAGCAAATACATTTTCTCAGGTAGAGATTCTTTTTCCTCATCTTAATGTGTTTCAAGCGGTAATTTTTTGGTTAAGGCACTGCTATATGACTTAATTTTGATATATGCTGCAGGACTATGCACTGTTTTAGATTACTATTTTATTTCATGTTATATGGCAGGCACTGCTGTTTTTTTGTTGTCCCTTTGTTTCCATACGCTCCTGGAAATTCAAGCTACCCATGTTTACTATTAAAATAAATTGAAAATCTAAATACAATTTACATATTTCTCAGGTATTCATTTTGTTGATGTATCAAAACCGTACCGTAACGTGACACCACCGAACCGTGAGGGTTGTCAACTGTTTCACCCCTAATTGGCACTCTGGCACTTTTTTCTGCCAGAAATGGTGCAACATAAGAACATGCTCCTTAACTTTGGAACTGAACTGACCCGTGCTGAGTTGCTGCCGCCTGCAATTTGAAAACCACTAAATCAACCAGTTAGAATAGACAAAACCACTAATTCAACCATTTTGAATGGGCAAAACCACAAATTCAAATATTTTGAATAGACCAAATACACTCAGCCAATTTGAAAAGAAAATGACTCATTCAGCGTCTTGTGTCACTGTGTTTATGGCAATGAGCATGAAGAAAATAAAGAAAACCAGAGAATTGCCTTAAGGTCAGACAAGATTGTAGCCAAGACAATCTTTGTAATGCCTAATAGTGACATAAATAAAAATAGAGACCACTACATTTGGTTCAATTTAACATATTTTTCAAAACAATGTGAGTTTTTGGGAGAAAGTGTGAAGGTGCCAATAACTTAGGCCACGACTATATACCAGAAGTTTGGGCTCACCTTGGTCTCCAGAATGAGCGTCTCTCCCTTGGCCAGGAAGCCTTTCAGAGCCACCTTCAGATCTGCCAGGGTGACCTCATCCAGGGGCTGTATGAGACAGACACACACAATTAGGTAATACAATAGCTAATTTGGCACTTGGGTTGAAAAACATTACTCAAACACTGTGTCGGTAAGCGTACATGTGCGGTGGTGACCGTGCAGATGACCTCTCCTCGGTGAGCACTCATCATTTTGGCAAAGGCGCTAATGACATCTGAAGTCAGGGTCAAGCGGCCATTATCTGCCAACACAGCTGGTGAGGGAGCAGAGAGGGGAATTATGAAACCACAGCGGCCTGGACAGGAGCCACAAACAGCTAACCAAAAGTTATGACATGACATCCACTGGACTGCTTTAGTTACCATGTTTACCGTGTCAGAATAACATCTACTGCAATTAAACCTCATCCCCACTCATCCTATTGCATCCTATAGGCACCAGAGAGTGTGAGTGTGTGGAGTTGAGCTGTCAGAAATCCGTCTCTTGGAGTGGTTATTGCACAGTGCTCCAAGTTTTTCCTAACCCCTCCTCAAAAAAAAAAAAAAAAAATTTTTTTAAAAATACATCTCGCTCACAGAGAAAAACAAAACAAAAAAAAAATGCTCTAAATTTGCTCCGGGTCTCCACCGTGACGTGTAGCCAACGCACTTCGTTTAGGGTGAGTTATCGGTTTCTCCCACCACACTGCAGAGGCATTACACGCAGAAGTCATTTGGAAAGGAGTCTCACCTAAGTTAGTTGCTGCTGATTCTCATACTATATAAATAGACATGAATGCATTGTCAGCCCAATAGTAGGTCACCTTAAATTAGCACCGGCTGGTAGTTCTCCTAACTTCTTCAAGTCACCTTCATTTTACACCTGGGTTTCTTTATGAAAGCATCTAGCAAACTCAATGACAGCTTAATAATCAGCCGGGCATTCCAGAAGTATCCTAAAAATGCATGCAGGGCTGAACTTGTCCTGATCACATGAAGTGACCGGTACTGTAGCGACAGCCTTCTGCCCTGCTCCAGTTCCAACATCACTCCACACTCCATATTGAGCCAGCTCCCACTCCATTCACATAGTCTGCCTGGAAGAACCACTCAAAGTTGGTTTTTCACCACTCAGTGACCATATCATTCAATGTGAGTGACCTTACTAAGTATTGGTCACATTTTGATTTTAACTAATCAAAAAAACTACACAGTGTGGAAATAAATCACAGCTAGATTGAACCAGCTACTTGACATTACAAAAAAAAGACACTAAACAGCTAATAGCCTACAACATTTTTTGGGCCAATGGTTTTAAAAGCTTCACTCTAGTCACATGATCCTCCAATTGAAAGGGCCAAGCTCCTTTGTGATATCACCTTATAGAAATGTGAACTCACCCCATCTCAGACATATCACCACCATCCCAAATCAAAATGTTGTGGAATGGTGCAGCAGGTCATTTGGAGAGGGATGAACCGATCTGTTTGCAAAGGACAGAATCAGTGGCCACTCTTGTCTTCTAAACCAATGATGTAAATGGGAATTGATCATGATCATGTGACCAGAGTGGCTTTTCAATTAAGCGGAACTGCTTTGTTATGTCAGGAGTCAGTGCATAATCTGGTGCGAGTGTGACATCGCCCTGTACGTTCGTCTGTCCGAAATTAACACTACAACATAGTGACTGGTGCTTGGGACAAGACACGTGCGGGGAGGCGTTGTCGAAAAATGAAAAAGCAGATGAAACCGATGCTTATCAAGGCGGGAATTACACCAATTCCTTACTGGCTAATGAAGGCCAAGTTTGACAGTTTTCCACCAGACCTTCCGCGAATTTGGATGGAAGTGCCTGGGAGCGTGATCACAGATTCCAGTTTAAACTTTCTTTTCAATTTGTCTACTGCCACTCACTGATGAGGTTAACCGTGATAGGGGAGAGATTCGCCTTAGTCATGGCATCACCAAAGAACTTCAGCTTGAGGCTGCGCTTGACGTGGGGGTTCATCACAATACTAGACAGCTTGGGGTCCTTGATCAGAGCCTGGCAGAGACAGAAAACATGGAAAAGGAGCGCATCAAAAATTACATAAACATTGTGGCTACAGGCAGTGTACGAACAAATTTAAAGTTTACAGATAGTAAGCATGTGTCACTTCATGTGAATACAAAGACAGGAGGGGAAGTAAATAACTCACAGACAATGTGCCCATCTCCTTCTCTACTTGTTCCAGCTTCTTCTGCTTGCTAGCAGCAGAGAACAGAGCTGTAGCATAGCGGCCGCCAACTCCATACACGTCGATGGGGGGCTTGAATAGAGAATCGACCATGAGTAATAACAAACCATGCACTTGAATTACAAAGCATCAAGGAAATTCCCATTTACACTGTTCAAGATGCGGCGTTTGTGAACATCATTATCAATGTCATGGGGCCATAAATACAGTTTTGCCCTGGGTCTGATTAATGGAAACATAAGTAGTTTAAAGTCATTTATTCCTACCCTGATCAAAGCTTGTCGGAGAACCGACGTGCTGAACTGACGAACCTACAGGAGAAAGATTGTAAAAACAGTACTGTAATCAATGAATCTTACATAACAGTGATGTCTTGATTGCAGGCTAAGTTAGTTGGTTTTTCGATATTCGACTTAAAAACTGCGAACTAGCAAGTTAGCAATGACAACATGTAAAACTATAAAATTACAATAACGTCTGCGTGTAGCTATTAATAAACTTGTCTTAGGAACTCAGGACAATATGAAACAATAACAAATTAAAATACCTTTGAAACAATAATTTGAGCATGCTAGCTATTTGAGCAACGTTAGCCGGCTTGTCAAGTTCATGCGAATGAGGCCGCGCGTAACTTGCCGTGTTTTCAACACATTCTGCGCAAAATGAAAATGCACAGTGACCTGCATCATGGTTATTCACAATATAAATACATTCTCAAATGGAACATTCAGCGGTAGAGTCCATAACATTGTTTTTTCGAAAGTCATACCTGCAACCCCAGCCCTAATGCTGCCATTTTCTTCAGCGACTGTGTAGGTCAAAACCAGCCAACACGTCTGCGCATGACAGCCTGTCGCAAAAGAAATACGTAAAATGACTAGTGAGAAGCATTATGGGAAACGTAGTGCATAGATCGAGTTCAGCGACGTACTGGCCATTTTTGAGCCTTCAACGTTATCACAAAAACGTTTTTTCACCAAACAAAAACACAGTTACCCATGTGTTTTGCCTGATTTGGAAAAAAAGTTGTGCAAAAGAAAATCCAAGGCAAACGTTGCTTGCTTAAAACATAACATACCTATTTCAGTGCATAAACATCTGCCAATCTTGCCAATGCAATAAATACTTGATAGAACTGATGCATAGATGGGTGTATAGCCCAAAAAATTATTATACAGCAAATAATAAAAATATTATTTATTTTAATCCAGGTTCCTCTAAATTAATCTCACTGAGCTGTCCTGAGATGGCGAAAGTAGACATTTCTATCTGGATTTTGCATAGATGCATAGCACCTGTAGAAGTGTAGAACTATGTGGTTGTCACTGGTTACAAGTAGTTTAGACCGTGTACAACCTCAAATTACCTTTGATATGTACTGTATGAAATACTTCATAAAGTTAGGCATACTTGGCAGAACTATAGCTGTGTATTTGTTTTAATCATTTTTGTTGTTTTACTGGAAATTATATGAATACCAATATTCATATATTATCCACCAATATGCATATATTATTCACAAATATGGTGCAACTTATGGTGCAACTTCATGTATTTTGGGTTCTATTATATTTGCTTAAAAGTAACTTCAATGTACAAAGAAATCTGGACATGTTTTCAGATTCATGACTGTTGCCCCAGCAATTCCCAATGTTTCACTGGCAGCGATGCTAATGCTGGCTGTAATTTAGTAATGAAAACAAAAGTCATGTTACACTACAAAATAGAGTGCTTTCAGAAAGTATTCAGATCCCTTCACTTTTTTCACATTTTGTTGTGTTGCATAGCTTAATTAATTATTACATTTTATTTTTGTGAAATGGAATAAGTTTGGAACCACCAGAGACCAAAATCAAACTATTAGGTCTGAGTTGCATGTGCTACATCTGCTGGAAACAAGGTAGCACTCATCACCAGGATATACCATCCCTAGTGTAAAGCATGGTGGGAAAGCATGGTGGGAAAGCATGGTGGTGGGAGCATCATGCCATAGGGATACTTCTCAGAGACAGGATGGGAATGAAGGAAACAAAATACAGAGAGGTCCTTTTAGAAAACTTTGTCCAGAGCGCAGCTGAACTGAACTGAAGACTGGGGTGAAGATTAATCTTTCAGGACGGCAATGACCTGAAACACACAGCCAAGACAACGCTTGAGTGACTTCAGGGCAAGTCTGTCAATGTCCTTGAGTGGCTTCAGGGCAGGTCTGTCAATGTCCTTGAGTGGCTCAGCCAAACCTGGACTTGAATCTCACTGAACATCTCTGGGGAGACCAAAACATCACAGCTCACCAACACCCCCCAGCCAACCTGACAGAGCTTGAGAGGATCTGCAATTAAGAATGCTGTGCAAAGCAGGCAGAGTCATAATCAAGGACATAGGTGTTGGTGGGAATTGGATGGCCAATAGGAGAGTTGGATAAGGCTTGTTCCTTCAGTCATGGCTATAGTTATGTTGGTATATTGGTGTATGTTGGTGTTGTTGAGTGAGTGCAGTTTAGAAACATGCTCTGGATGCTGATTGGCTAAATGCTGTGGTACATTATATTTAAGCAATAAGGCACGAGTGGGTAAGGTACGGTGGTCCACAGGACTTTGGTGAAGGCGCAGGTTTTGAATCAGCATTGACGAGGAGCAAGTATTAATATACGATTGTTTTGCTTGGATAAATATTATTGCAAATCAACAAAAACAACAGGAATAGCGGCGGTTCGGTATGGCTGCACTATGAATGGGCCGGAGATGGAAGGAGGCAGGAGATGTGCGGTAAGGGAAAAAATGGAAGAAGGTGGTGGAAGCGAAGAAGGACGAGGTAAGGGGGGTGGGTGGAAAGGCAGTAGAATTGAACAGGTGAAGAAGAGAATGGTTAGCACACTAGGAATAAATACGATTTCAGTGGTGAGGAGGGTGATATAGGTAGGCCAGAGGAACGAGATGAGGATGAATATAAAGTTGTTCTTAGGTTTCGGAAGGAAGGTGGAGTGGGAGCTGTGAATCCGATCAAGTTGACATCGGCGTTATAAAAAGTGATTGGTGATAGAGTTACCGCGAAATTGTTGAGAGATGGAACTTTATTGATTACTTGCAAGGATGTGGGACAGAGACATCAGGTGCTCACGATGGAAAAGTTGGGACAGTTTCAAGTGGAGAGTGGTTTACCAGATCAAAGAGGAAAACAATGAAGTAAGGGAGTGATTACATCAATTCCTGTGTGTGTGTAGGGATGGAAGAAGTGAAGACTAATACAAGGGGTGGGGTTCTGATGAGCGCACAGAGACTTGGGGTTAATACAAGGGGTGGGGTTCTGATGAGCGCACAGAGACTTGGGGTTAATACAATGGGTGGGGTTCTGATGAGCACACAAAGACTTGGGGTTAACCCTCTAAGGGCTAGGGTTTTAAAGCCCGGGGGATAGCAAATCAGTTTTGTTGCAGTTTGAGGGAGGGGCCCTCCCCCTCCCAGGCAAAGAAACAATCTATGAGCCATCGGGTGCATAAGGCCTAATGTGCCTAAACCACTTAAGTGCTATAGCTGCCAGCGGTTTGGACATGTAGCAGCAATGTGCAGGGAGACAAGATGATGTGCTAGATGTGGAGAAAATCGTAGTTATGGACATTGTGGGGAAGGTGGGCTAGATGTGGAGGAAATCGTAGTTAAGGACAGTGTGGGGAAGGTGGGCTAGATGTGGAGGAAATCATGGACAGTGTGGGGAAGGTGGGCTAGATGTGGACGAAATCATGGACAGTGTGGGGAAAGTGGGCTAGATGTGGAGGAAATCATGGACAGTGTGGGGAAGGTGGGCTAGATGTGGAGGAAATCATGGACAGTGTGGGGAAAGTGGGCTAGATGTGGAGGAAATCATGGACAGTGTGGGGAAAGTGGGCTAGATGTGGAGGAAATCATGGACAGTGTGGGGAAGGTGGGCTAGATGTGGAGGAAATCATGGCCATTGTGGGGAAGGTGTTGTGGAAAATTGTTTCCCTTTTTCCCGCCAACATTTTCAAACAACTCAGGAGTTTGTGAATTCAATAGTAGACTTTATTTATTAAGGTAACAAACCCGTACTGATCTGCAGAGCAACCAACCCATGTTGGTCTGCAGAACCACCGACCGCCAAACTTCGGAAACACCCTTTTATACAGTATAGTTATACAATGATATTAGCTCCTCCCATTATGCTAGTTTCTGGATGGATCCTTCTCCAATCTTCCACCAACCCTCTGGGATCTGCCCCCCAAACCACTGTTGGAAATATTGGTGGCGTGATGGTGACGTGATTTCTCTCATTCTCCCAAGATTTTGCCAAGAGAGTCAAGGACAAACCACAGGTCCTTCTGTCCTCAATATGAGATAACAACAACCACTCATTGCACTGACCATGAGAACAGTAGTCGAGCCAGAGCAAGAGTACAGTTCATCACACTCTCTTAATAACAATTAAATGTGGAAAAATCAAAGACAATTAGACTGTTTGGGAAAATAACATGAGCCCTGGTTAAATGTTTCATCAATTAACACCCAAATAATATACAAGTGATCACGAGACGTTCTGTCTACTCTTCATGAGGATAATGTGAAATAACATTTTATGAAAATATCCCTAAAAAGGTGGGCTAGATGTGGAGGAAATCATGGACAGTGTGGGGTATGGCTCCTAAATGCTGTAATTGTGGGGGTGCTAATAGTGTGGCTTAAGGAGGATGTGACATAATGAAGAAAGCAGCACAAGTACAGCAAGTGAGCGTGGGCCAGAAGGTGTCCTGGGCAGAGGCATTTAAAATGGTTCAGAACCAGACAGCAGTGTGTCGCAGTGGGGGGGAAAGTGGGATTGCATGAACCGGGACAAATGAAGGGAGTAGGGGAGGGAAATCTGGTGCAAGTGAATGTTAGAAGGTTGGGTTGATAAACCCAACTGCGAATGTGAAATCAAAGACAGAAAGAACACAGCTGATTAGTGATGGTGGCAGTACGACATTTGGATATTACAGGGCTGACATCGGAAGCAGTGAGAGATGATCTCAATAAGTTGTCTAGTCAGGAGACATGGGTGGGTTGATATTGATGATGGTTCTAACCATACAGTGGAATGCTCCAAGCCTGTTAGCAAATGGACAGGAGTTTAAGTGATTTGTTGTTGAAATGGTGCAGAAACTGGATGTTGTTTGTGTTCAGGAGACATGGCTTAGACTTAAATTGGATTTTGTGATTCAGGGATATGTGGTAGATCGCAGAGATAGATATACAGGGGGTGGGGGGGGGGGCAACATTTATTAAACAGGGACTCCCATATATCCTGGGACTGGGAAAGGAGCTAGAGTATGTGTTTGTGGAGGTGTGAGTGGGACAGGATAGTTTAGTGATAATTAACTTCTGCAATCCATGTAGGAGATTGGAATTAGCCGCAATGGAAGATGTTGAGGGGCAGGACAGACAAAAGGTAGTGTGGTGTGGGGATTTTAACGCTCACCCTCCACTTTGGGGTGGGAAGAGGTTAGATGAAAGTGGTCGTGTGTTGGAGGAGTTCTTGGATTTGAAAGGGTTGGTGTGTCTTAATGATGGTAGAGGGACAAGGATTGAAATGGCTACAGGAAATGAGTCTGCACTAGACCTTACTATAACATCTAAAGAAATAGCAGGAGTCGACAGTAGGGAGTGATACTTTTCCTATATTATGCACAATTGGATTGAGGGCAGAAAAACATTGGGTGTTTGGTAAGGCTAATTGGGGCAAATTCAGGAAGTTGTGAGGAAATGTGAGCTGGGGAGGCGGGTAGATATTGATATTGACTGAGAGTGTAGGAGTTTCCAAGACTGTTAGAGGGGAAGAGGAGGAGACTATTCCTTAGAGTACTGGTATGAAAAGAAGGAAAGTGGTTCCGTGGTAGATGGGGGAATATAGGGAAGTTGTGTGATGTAGGAAAGGAGCATTCAGATTGTTGAGAAGGTCTCCTAAATTTGAGCATTTGATACAATATAAAAGGGCTCAGGCAATAGTAAGAAAGACCATTCGTCAGGTTGAGAGGATTTATTGGCGCCAGTTCTGCAGCACTATAGGTAGTGACACCAGTGGGAGAAGTATGGGGGATGATTAAGAAAATGGATGACGTAAGGAGGGACTGGGACTACCCTGTACTGGTCAGTGGGGAGGAGAAGGAGGTGACTGACGAGGAGAAATCAGAGATGAGGGCTAAAGCATTTGTTACAATACACGGTTCAGATAACTTAGAAGGGGATTAGAAAAAGGGAAGGGAAATGACAAAGAAAGCATATCCTGGAGCTTTAGATAAACAGGAGGATGTGATTGATACATTGAGTTCACCCTTGACTATTGCAAAGACGGAAAGAGCGATTGCCAGATCAGGGACGATTTCACTGGGAGGAGATGAACTGTGTTACCTCATGTTGTCTTTTATGGGTGAGGTAGCTTTGGGAAGACTGCTTAGATTATACAATAGAGTACTTGGGGGAAGGGCAGCTTCCGAATAGTTGGAAGGAGGCAGTTGTAGCTTGGATAAGGATACCAGGTGAGGATCCCACAAAGCCTAGTTAGTAATTACAGGCTGACTGCTCTAACATCACGTTTGTGTAAAGTTGTGGAACATGATAATGGACTGACTGGTTCACTTTTTGGAGAGTAGGGAATTAATTTCCTCATCTCAAAGTGGATTCAGGATGGGCAGAAGAACGATGGATCCAGTGCTGTGCCTAGAAGATGATATAAGAAAAGCCCTGTTCAATAGGGAAGCAGTGGTGGCAGTCTTTTTTGATGTTGAGAAGGCTTATGACATGATGTGGAAAGAGGGGTCGATGATAAAGATGAGTCTTTTGGGAATTGGAGGTAGGGCTTTTAACTGGGTGAAGGATTTCATGTATGGGCATTCTATTCAGGCGAGAGTGGGGAAAGCTATATCTGGCAACAATCTTGTGGAGAATGGGACCCCCCCAGGGAAGTGTGATTAGTCCTTTGCTGTTCTCCATCATGATAAACGATGTGTATGCTGAAGAAGGGCCTGGGATTGGAAGGTGTTCATTTGCAGATGATGGGGCCTTGTGGAAGTGAGGAAGGAACATCAGGTTTACAGTTCGTAAGATCCAGGAAGCAAAAGATATAGTGTGGACATGTTCTCTGAGATTAGGTTTTAGATTTTCAATAGCAAAGACAAACTGTTTTCTTTACAAAAAAAAAGGTTGGGGAAGAGATCAATCTGAAATTGTATGGGCATGACTTGGAGATGGTAGGGTCCTTTAGGTATTTAGGAGTGGTTTTTGATTCTAGGTTGAACTGGGCAGTTCACAATGAGAGAATAATTACAAAATGTAAGAAGGTATTCAATGTGATGAGGTGTTTGGTAGGAGTGGAATGTGAGGCGAGCAGGGGAGCATTGAAGGATATACACATATTGCTCTTAGGTCGGTTTTGGATTAAGGAAGTATGGCATATGGGGCAGCAGCTAGGGTTACACTGGCCAAACTAGATGCTGTGCAAACACAAGTGCTTAGAATATGTAGTGGGGCGTTTTGGACCTCCGTTGCTCTGACTTTGCAGGTAGAGACGGGTGAGATGCCACCGAAGTTAAGAAGGGAAGAGCTGGCAGCTAACTATTGGGCAAATGTACAGGGTCATGGTAGGTCTCACCCCACGAGGAAAGTTCAAAAGACATGCTCGGAGCATGAGAGCATTTGAAGCATGAGTTTTAGATGGGTGGGTGATGCTTTAGGAAAAGAGATGGGGCTGTGGGAAAAGTTATTCAGTCCAACAGTCCCTCAGACAGTAAGTCCACCTTGGCAGCTTGAACAGCCAATTGTTCATTTGGAAATGTTAAACAGGAAAGGTAGGAATAGCGAGGGAGTGGATCAAGCAGAGGTGTTTTGTAGTATGTTGAATTCAGTGTACAGTGATCACCTTCAAATATATACAGATGGATCCACAAACTGGACATACAGGGCTGGCATTTCAAGTACAAAACTGGGGTGTTATGGTTCATAAGAGGATTTCTGACCATTTATCAGTTTTTGCAGTGGAGTTTGTGAGTTGGCGTTGCAGTGGGTGGAGGAAGTGAGGCCGGATAGAGTAATATTTTTCTCTGATTCAAGTGCTGTGTTCAAGAGTTTACAGTCCTTCAAATCAAGGACAAGGCAGGACGTTTTATATGAAGTTCTGCAATTCCACTCACGAGTGTGCAAAATGGGGATGAGGATAAAGTTTATGTGGGTTCCAGCTCATGTGGGGGTCGAGGGGAATGAGAAGGTGGAAATGTTGGCTAGGCAAGCCAGTAGAATGGAGATCAGAATCAGAAAGAGTTTCATTGCCAAATTTCACAACAAACTAGGATTTTGTTCACAGATGAGAGCAGGTTCACACTGAGCACATGTGACAGACGTGAAAGAGGCTGGAGAGGCCGTGGTGAACGTTATGCTGCATGTGACAACATCCGGCATGACCTGTTTGGTCTGTTTGTAGGTCAGTGATGGTCTGGGGAGGCATATCCTTGGAGGGTCACACAGACCTCCATGTGCTAACCAACGGTAGCCTGACTGCTGTTAGGTACTGGGATGAAACACTCAGACACATTGTCGGACCTTATGCTGGTGCAGTGGGCCCTGGGTTCTTCCTGGTGCAGGACAATGTGGGCTTCATGCGGCCAGAGTGCGTAGGCAGTTCCTGGATGACGAAGGCATTGATGCCATTGACTGGCCCTCACGTTCCCCAGACCTGAATCCAGTTGAGAACCTCTGGGACGTTATGTATCGGTGCATCCAACGCCACCAAGTAGTGCCACAGACAGTCCAAGGGCTCACTGATGCCCTGATCCAGGTCTGGGAGGAGATCCCCAGGAACCTATCTGCCGTCTCATCGGGAGCATGACCAGACGTTGTGGGGAGTGCAGACAGGCACATGTGGGCCATACACACTACTGATTCGCATTATGAGTTTCTATGATGAAATTCATGAAAGTTGGAACAGCCTGTGATTTCAATTGTTTACTCTGATTGTTGGTGTGAGTTTGAATCCAGCCCTAAATCGGTTGCTGATTTTGGTTTCCATTGACCGTTGTTACGTCATTTTGTTCTCAACGAATTACACAATGTACAGTGAAGATTTTTCACTTCAATATATTTCATTCATCGAGAGCCGATGCGTGATTTAAGTGTTCCTTGAATATTTTAGAGGGTAGTTTTCCATCTCTGGTTCACACTCCGGTACAGTAGGTGGCGGTAATGCACGATTAAAGTTGGATGCCAACCGCCTTAAAACATGAAAGAAGAAAATGGGTAAGGTTGGTATGTTGAAATCCCAGCTACAAGCCTCAGCTGTGACCTGGTAGCTTGCAGCCCATTTTTGAGGATCTCGCGAATCAGTTATTCAGTCGGCAGTTTTCAGGTGTGACACTAAACTGTCAGAAACAAATTTCACAAGTATCATACGCCTCAGGTTCCCAGCAACTATCTAATCTACACAGTAGCCTACTGAATTTACCCTACCCAAGTCTAGAAATGATTGGCTTGAAAAAACAGAACAAACAATATCTGGCAATTCTGCGTGGTACGGGAGTTTTAGGCTATCGCTCAGCTACTGCTTCTTGGGTTAACAGAAATACTCTGAACCCATAACATTAGTAGTAGGCGTCATGTTTATCACGTCTCGCATTTGAAGGGCTAGATGCGCTATTAAAGGGTAAATAGAAAAAGCGTAGTTTTTGTGACATTTTCCTACAAACGTAACATTCACTTAAAATCCAATCTCTATGAATAATTGTGTAATAATAAATAAGAATAATAAAAAGTATGGAAAGCCAGCAAAATGTATTTGTTTTGGTGTAATTAGCTTACTCTCTCCCAGGTAGATTGACTGAACGGGACGTTGAATACGTTTGTACGCGAAGAACTTACGTGGAAAAGTTGTAGTGTAGAAAACAATACACCTGTTTGACAGCAACAACAAAATAAAAGTAGCAACATGTCAATTTTCTCTAATGGACGAAAAGGTTGGACCATGCTTCTCAGTATGACTTCGGGTTGACTATAAGAAAAATGTATGTATACAAAAACAAGGCGATATTAATGTCTGTAAAATGTACATTTTACAGAAATAATTACACAGAAATAACAACAGATCCACTAGGAGCAGAGCTCCCCGTATAAAGCTCCGCTCCACTCATAGAACTGGAATTACATAACTCCGGTAACTATCGTTCTATGGCATGAACTAGCTAACGGAGGAAGACAAAAAAGGTGTAATCGTGTAATCTTTGTCTTATTTGTAATAAAAGCATGGTGGGGCGTTTTTTTTAAAATCAAAGACCACCCATTTATGGCATTGCATGCACTTTATTCTGTGTATAGAGTCAGCATAACTAATTACAAGCTTCAAATGTTTTTTTTATGCTTTTAACTAAATATTTGTTTATATTAGCACTGTGCTTTTTCCAGTTGCACAAAGCTGCACGTTTAGTAGATGTTTACAAAGCGCATCCGACAAACGGCGATACTACAGGAGCGGAGATATAAATATTAGAAAACATTCTACTGCACATCCTGATACCGCAGTGTCCCGCGTGCTGCACTTTAAAGTATACGCGTGAAGTGGGCTTCAATACTGTACACTGTAGTGGGTATAAGCACAGTCCTGCCCGTAACAGGCTCCGGGGGAAGTGTGCATCCATACCATGAAGCAAAGAAATTGAGCTGTGTTTAACAGCGTCCAAAACTTAATTTCATATAAAATATTTTGTATTAACGCGTTATTAACGCCTAAACTTTACCCTATATTAAGCCTTAATGTTAAAAAGGCGTTCCATATTGAAGATTCACATTTATGAAACGTTTATAACTTTTCAAGGAACATTATAAGGTTTTACAAAGTGGATATTAACCAATAGTGTGAGAGTTTCTAGATTGTTCAGTTATTATGTCACGGTTAAAGCTGATTAGCCATCAGGATATCCTATAAGCCCGAGTCTAGGCAAAGACGGGTTTCTGGCAATTTCCACTCATGCTAACATGCATGGTTCAGGCAAACACCTAATGAAAAACAAAAACAAAGGTACATTTTGCGTTTCATATGTTCAAATCGGTTATTATGCCTAAAATAAATGGCGCCTCATAACAATAGCAAACCAACTTAGACAGTAGCCTACTGTATTTTAATTTTAGACAACTATTATTAGACTCATGACCAATGGTCGAGTTGCATCGGAAATGTCACGTGTCTTACACGTGTAGGGCGTGGCATAAGAGAAGAAGCTGTCTGGTTATAAAGCGCAGACAACCTGTGAAATTTGATGTGGTATTCATTCACGGTTGTGCAGTAACGCTTAACTGCTCCAAAAACAGAGGGCACAGGAGGACAAAAGGCGAACAATCTCTACATCCGAAGAACTGTCGGAAGAGAGACACAGACCTACGGTCACCGTGAAGCAGACTCTGTCTCCTTTGTAACTTGTGGATGGATGCAGCTAGGCTACATGTATATCGGATTATTGTAATAGAAATGGTAAGTGTAATTTTGTAAATTGTAGTCTCGAATTTTTTTGAGAGATGCCAGAAAGGCAGTGAAAGGATAATGTTGTTGAAGGAAAAAAATAAGTCTGCGCGCTTATTTCTGAATATTATTAAGCCCATGAAGGCATTATAGGTCATGTAGTTTAGTTGAATGCAGTCTAATGGCTAACTGGTATGGGTTATTGAATGTTGTATTTGACGTATTTAAATACACGTCTTCTAGCCTGCTGCTTCCAATGCGGAAGATGCGCACTCTAGAATATTCTTTTGCCGCTCTGATGCGAATGTCTGCTAGAGTGCCTGTCAGTGCTTCCGACAACGCTACGATCCTACGATCAAAAGGAAAAGATCTCTTGTTCGCTGAAAATCAGTAAATAGCAATCTCCGTAAATAAACCTCATGACATAAATATGCATCATCAAATTTCTATTCATAAACTGACATTCGGGCTAACTACGCGTTTTGCTTAATTTAAAGGTTTTTATGATCTACATTTCGCTTGCATCCTCCTCATTTTGTCAGACATCTTTCCTGGAAGCAACAGCTTTGTGGATGTAGATTTGATTGGTCGCTTAGCCGTGGGCGCTTGAAATTTGACTTAGGCAGAACTTTTCCTACAGCTTGGTTGTGGTACTGCTCACCTTTCTACAATATGCTGCACATCTCTCTGCGTAACCACGATGAAAATGAATGAGGGGCGGATCTTCTGTCCGCATGCGTTGAAAATACTTCGACTGCACAATGCCTAGACCCAGAATTGTTACTTGTTGATCTCAGAAGGTCAGCTCTAGATACTTAAAATTATTGACCCCCTTGATAAAGAAATCAGAAAGGGCTGCATGAAATTTAACACTGGATTGAGCTATTTTGCGATTTCCCGACATGTGGAATATAATGTACTTCATTAATGAGTGAATCAACCAAAATCACATATTTCTCAAATTATGCTTTTTCCCCCGAAATTACATGTGTTTAACTTTAGGCACCCTCCCAAAGATAATGACACTAAGCCATTTCATGTCATTTGTTTTCTTAGACTATAGAATACATTGCAAGGGATCTAAGACCGTGACCATTCAGAATAGATCCAGGTTCTTGAGATCCACCTATGGACTGCCCTCTTCAATGTACACAATTTTCAGTGGGATTCACTCAGATGGGCATTGCAAAAAGTAGAAAACTCAGCTGTCAATTAACCATTTATTCGCTTATATCAAAGTGTGTTTGGAGACATTGACTTGGAATGCGATCCACTTGCGGACAATTTCCAATCTCCTAGCAGAGGAAACTAGGCTTTTGGCCAAAATATCCTTGTACTGGGTAAAGTTCATATGCTGAAATCAATGGATCTCAAGGACCTTGAAAGATTCTGCACGAAGAATTTTTAGTTCAATACGCTCTAATCTCAAATCAATTACAGGAAAATGCTCATTCTATTATCCAGAAAACGTAGGTGACATGTTGGAAAGTTACAATATACAATGCCCTCATATTAGGGCTGTGAAGCATTCTTTCTTATTTTGGCTTAATGCCAAGGTTTGTATTTGAAAAAATATGGTTATAGTGCTGTCATAATTGATTTGAGGGTATTTATGTACATATTGATTTCACCATTTATTTATGACAACACTAAAAATAGTCTCCCTATTCGGGGAGACAAAAGTATTGGGACAGTTGGCATGACAGGTGTTCCTGGTTTTATCAGTTGATTTCAGTTGTAATTGGTGCATGCATAACAGATGTTTCAATGTATAGTCTTGATTCTAGTCCTTCCTTTTTCCTTTTGTGTTTGTGGTGTCTGTCAACATGAGGACCAAAGAGATATCAATGAAAGTTAAGGCTGACGTCTGGAGTATAAGTCCAGGACTAGTTTTAATATTTGTCCACAAAACTCTCCATTGATACGCTAATCTATAGGCAATGAGTTACTCATCTGCATGGAAGCTAACACGCTGTAGCATTGAACAGTAATTATTGACCTGGGCCTGGTCTAGTACATAAATGCATATATCAGTCAATAAAGATATTCATAAAAAAATGTGTGCACATGAATTAAACTAAACTTGCATGGAAAATTTCCACTGGCCTTGATTTTTAGTCTAGGACGAGGCTGTGACTGGTGAACAATGCCTTGTAAACAATGAACACATACCTTAGCATTTCTATTGACCACACGGTGGTGCAGGCAACACAATATTTTGTGTGCTCCATTTGTATGTGCACAGTTTGATTAGTAATGCCTAGGAATACAGTACATGTGACATTTCAGTAAAGAAAAATTGATGAGAAATGCCTAAACAGTTGTAGATGCTACTTGTCATTGTGAATATGTTCTCATATGTTCTTTACCATTGTAGTCATTTTTTCAGGTTTTATCCTGTTCTCCAAATTGTGTATTCACATAATTAAATTGCATAGAAATGCAGTAAATGAGCATCAACTTTCAACCTGGACTTCACTAAAACCCAAACCCAGGTTGCCACCCTGGTTGCAGTATAGCCAGGATCATAACATTGTTTTGCAAAAATTAAGATCTAGCTGAAATGTTTTTATATTTTCACTATTAACAATGGCTTGACTTTCTTCTGTATATTACCCTAATAAAGTTTGGATTATTTGTGAAGGTTGTGTTGTGTGGCTATTATTCAGCATCAGCTATTACAGGCCTGTGATTGAATCCTCTTCCCCCTGGTGCTTCAGCTGAATTTATGGTGAGGAGGAATGCGTTAAGGCCTACCCAAGTTTCACATGTAATCTAACAATATAGGTTATTGCTGTATTAGCTTGTTTCTGGAGGTCTATAGTTGTAGCAGATCTCACAATGACAAATAACAGCATTTTGTTATGTTGTAGCATACTGGTGGAATCTGTTTTCTCTCTGGGGCTACGCCTAATGTTTGAGTTTCTGTTTTATGTACAGAAAGTCGAACTAAAGTCTTTTATTTGGATAGTGTTTGTTTCTAAAAGTTTGTGTTTGTGTGTGTGTGTGTGTGTGTGTGTGTGTGTGTGTGTGTGTGTGTGTGTGTGTGTGTGTGTGTGAATATTATTTTTTAACATTCACTACCCAAATAAATGGCCTTATATGACTTTCAGGTGACTAAGATTTTGCACAGTACTGTGCTGTACTATATCACTATGGTTTGTGAGGCTTAGTAATATAGTAATCAATTGGAGAGTAGGCTTGATTGAAGTAGGGTTAATCTGTGTCAGAATCTGGTCCTCTGTGTTTAATTGTTTTCAGTATAAACTTCCCACGGTTTGTCCGAGTTTGTGTGTATTTGTTTGCAACTTATATTTGAAATTTACTTACTGTCATTCTGAGCTCCATGTGGATGCCCTTATTAGTTATGAATTGGTATATTCTGGGATTTTCTCAAATGTCCAGTAAAGTAAAATCTTTGTGGTCACTTTGTGCAGCACCAAATTGTTCTAATAGAAAACGCTAGTGTGCCTAAGCAGTGTTTAATTTAATATAACAAACATCTACAAGTCGCACATACCATGAATACAATCGAAGACACCTGCACATGTGCTTTGAGTTTATCCGACTAAGCAAAATCAGCATGCATAACCTGCTGTCAGACTACTGGGGAAAATATACTTCAATTGCTCTCCAACTTCCTTTTGTGAAACCTATCTAGCATCCCTGAGCTTTGGGGGAAGCAATAACGTGACCATCATGGGGAACCAGTTAACTAACAACTTTAATAATTGAATTGATATGCTTTTTGAATATTTCATTAAAAGACACAGCTCCATAGCTATTCCCTGATGTTTGATAAACACTGTACTTATGTTTCTATTTTAGAATTGTACTGTGCGGCCCCTGAAAGGTCTAGTGGCACATTCTTGGGGTGTCATTGCAAGACCAGTGTTTGAATCCTGCTTTCTGATTAGCCCAGGGGTGTTGTGGAGTGCGGTGCAATAGCTCGGCACTATCTGTGCTTCTGTGGTTAGTAAACAAATATGAATGCCTTACCTCATTGGCTCTAGCGACTTCTTGTGATGGCTTTGGTGCTTGTGGGTATAGGAAGGCCGGAGAGTGCATTCCTTGCGATGTGCAAGGACTCTAGTCTGAACTTACATCAAAATGTTCAAAATGGTTCTGGGGATGTTACAGTGCCTGACAGTCATTGTGTGCTATTCAGACTGCCTGCAATGTTAAATCCTTTTTAATAACAATGTGTTGTTTTATTTCAGTAATGAAATCTGCAGTTTTTGAATGTCTTTTTCAGTCTATGCCTTAAAGCCAAGTGACTTTGTCCCTCCATTAGTACATATACGCTAATTCAACCCTCAAGTGGCTCTTCAAGCGACTCTGTAACGTTACAGCCTTCAAGAAATTCAAGGTTGTGATATCACATTTCAATGTAAAGTCCGTAACACTAGAGGAGCCTGCATGTAACCTTGCCCAGTTTGAGTGTGTTTAATAAAGTCATTTGTTAAAGCCCTTTTTGTGTGTGTGTGTGTGTTTCATCTGTTTCTCCTCAATTTAGCCAAAATCGTTATATAGTTTGGTATGTCCTATTAAGATTCTATGTTGCTCATTTGGTGGAGTGGTGTGCTTGCAACGCGGGGTTGTGGGTTTGCATCCCAAGAAAAAAAAGACCATGCATGCACTACTGTGAGGCTTTTTATGTAAATGTACGTCGGTGTGAATTACTTTTCTCGCTTTCCTTCCAAAATAGACTCTAATCAGGTGTTTTTCTTTGTCTTTGCTGTCTTGCAGGAATGTAACCTCTAGGCTATACTATACCAATACCAGCGGAGCATCCACTCTTAAAACTAGAGCGTCCTCAGTGCTGGTGGATTACCTCCCCCCTGAAACGCGTGCATACCGCTATTGACCGGAAAGTGGATACTACAACTTCCATCCAGACAGCAAACCAAAGAGTTAGAGCGTTTTTACCATTCTTCGGGTACGCTAAACCTTTTCGTTGAGTTTCGCAGGAATTTCTAGGGCTATTTTTCTGAAGTTTTGAACGAGAGGTTTTTGCCCAGCACTTGAAATGAAGATGGGCACGGGTGTGATGGAGACGGCGGACATTGCCGTGGTGGCTCTGTACTTTGTCATGTTGCTGGGCATCGGGTTCTTTGCAATGTGGAAGGCTAACCGCAGCACGGTGAACGGATACTTCCTGGCGGGACGCTCCATGACATGGATGGTCATCGGAGCGTCGCTGTTTGTCAGCAACATCGGCAGTGAACATTTCATCGGCCTGGCGGGGTCAGGAGCAGCCAGTGGCTTTGCTGTGGGAGCATGGGAGTTTAACGCCATACTGCTGCTGCAGCTGCTGGGCTGGGTGTTCATACCTGTGTACATCCACTCTGGGGTGTACACCATGCCCGAGTACCTGTGCAAACGCTTCGGAGGCAATAGGCTGAAGGTGTATTTTGCTGCCCTGTCTGTGCTGCTCTACGTGTTCACTAAGATATCCGTGGACTTGTATGCTGGGGCACTTTTCATCCAGGAGTCGCTGGGCTGGAACCTCTACCTGTCCATCATCTTGCTCATCACTTTGACCGCGTTGCTTACGGTCACCGGCGGCCTGGTCGCGGTCATGTACACCGACACGCTCCAGGCTGTGCTGATGGTGGGGGGGGCTCTCAGCCTGACGGTCATCAGCCTCATCAAGGTCGGTGGGCTTGAAGGGGTTCGGAACAAGTACATGCTAGCTGTTCCAAATGTAACAGCTATCTTGGCCAGTGGGAACTTCACCTACTCACCCTCCTGCCGCATTGATCCTAAGCCGGACTCCCTGCGAATTCTTCGGGGACCACTGGACGAAGATATTCCCTGGCCAGGCTTCCTACTGGGTCAAACCCCAGCCTCCATCTGGTATTGGTGCGCTGACCAGGTCATTGTCCAGAGGGTGCTTGCTGCCAAGAACATCGCCCATGCCAAGGGCTCCACGCTCATGGCCGGCGTCTTGAAGGTCCTGCCCATGTTCATTATTGTCATCCCCGGGATGATCTCCCGGATCCTGTTTGCCGATGAGATTGCCTGCATCGGGCCAGAGCACTGTCTGGCCGTCTGCGGCTCGAAGGCGGGTTGCTCCAACATCGCTTACCCGCGGCTGGTCATGGCGGTGATGCCCGTTGGACTGCGAGGGCTGATGATGGCTGTGATGATCGCGGCTCTCATGAGTGACCTGGACTCCATATTCAACAGCGCCAGCACCATCTTCACCCTGGACATCTACACGACCGCTAGGCGCGGTGCCTCTCAGAAAGAGCTACTCTTGGTTGGCCGGCTGTTCATAGTGGTCATGGTGGTCATCAGCATCGCCTGGGTCCCCGTCATCATTGAGATGCAAGGCGGCCAGATGTACCTCTACATACAGGAAGTAGCCGGATACCTGACCCCGCCCATTGCCGCCCTCTTCCTACTGGGTGTGTTCTGGAAGCGTTGCAACGAAACTGGTGCATTTTGGGGAGGTTTGACTGGGTTTCTTCTGGGCTCCACCCGGCTGATCCTGGCGTTTATTTACCGCGCGCCTCCCTGCGATCAGCCCGATGACAGGCCTTCCTTTATCACACGTGTCCACTATATGTACGTGGCTGCTGGGCTGTTCTGGGTGTCTGGACTGGTGGCTGTGGTTGTCAGCCTCTGCACTCCTCCACCGGACAAGGAGCAGATTAGCACCACCACATTATGGGGACTGCGGAACATTGAGCGCCTTCCCAGGAAAGACTGTGAGGAGATGTACAAGCTGACTGATAAAAGCCCTGTGCATTTGAACGGGAACGGAGGCCTATACAAGGATCTGCCTCCAGACGTTTGCAAAGCAAGGTGCCTAGATGGGGAGGATGTTAACCTGCTGACGACGCCTTCTAGCCTTGACTCCGCGAGCCCCACCGTGGAGACGACCCCGGCGACGACTCCCGCCACGCCCGACGAGCAGTTCGACAGCGGTCAAGCGGGTGTGGTGCATGCAGAGGATGGTTGTTGCGGTGGGGAGAGTGACAGGTGCGCACGTCTGTTGGAGTGGTTCTGTGGGTTTAAGGAAGCAGCGTATGATGCCCACCCCAAAAGGACAGAGGAGAGCAGGAGAGCCGTTGTGGAGATGCTGTACGAGCCTCCCAGAACCAAACTGCTGCTCAACTGTGGCCTGTTCCTTGTCTGCTCGTTGGGAATATTCCTATTTGTCTACTTCTCTCTGTAGGTGGGAC
Source organism: Esox masquinongy (assembly GCA_016801175.1). Classification (NCBI taxonomy): domain Eukaryota; kingdom Metazoa; phylum Chordata; class Actinopteri; order Esociformes; family Esocidae; genus Esox; species Esox masquinongy. The sequence goes on along the minus strand of JACXGI010006315.1, from coordinate 7,738 downwards.
AAAAGGAGGGGTTGTTAGTGATTGTTTCAAAGGCACAATTACAATTTTTGTATAATGTGTTAACAGTCTGATTGTCTGTAATATTTACAGTGCAGCTCCTAAACAAGGATTCTGAGCTTTTTGAATCATTCTTTTGAAATGATTGAAGCTTCTCCCCCTCATTAAAATAATCAAACCACAAAGCACTTCAATCTATTCTGTACCTGTATTTATAGAATTGTTTTATTCAGTTTGATTGAGTTTTGGTGACATTTGCCTTATTTAAATGCACTAATTGTTGTCATGTCTGTGTTAAAAGCTTTATTGGGACCATCATTGTTATTAGCTGTAGCACATCTATGTATCTGTACATCTATCTACTCTGGCACTGTACAGTATATGATATCCTAATACAGTTGTTCAGACGTTCCATTTTACGTCAGTGCTGTGATTTCTAGATCCATATCAGCATTTCAGGTTGAGAATGCTATGTTATTCCAAAACTGATGTGTCCAACCTGATTGTCAGGTGGACCAATTGAAGGCCATTTTGTTTTGCCGGGATCACCTCAAAGTTGCATTGAAGCCATCACTCACTACCACAGCTAGGTTGTGTTAAAAACGTCCCGTTCCTTTCTTTCAATTAGCCTTAGACTATACATTGCAAAACTGGTGTTGATGTGGTGGTTAGTAATTTGTTTTTTTCTTAGTTTTTTTTTTTTACTGAATTGTTTTGTTTTAATGTTTGGACAGTTAATACCTTTCTAATTCTTGAGAATACCCAGATTAATTTGTGTAGATGTTTCTGTTGAATATAAGAATTGAAGTGTGTAGGATGGTTTGACAGATAGTCAACATAAATCTACTTTTATTACACTATTATTTTAGCATTGCAAAAATGCATTTCAGTAGCATATCAATGTGCATAGTTCCATATTGAGGATCAAGGTATATTGTGTTTGTATGATTAGGTTCATGTTTGGAATTTTTAGCATTGTTAGAATTTTTTTTTCTTCAACTTAAATGTACAGACGTTTTTTTCCGTAAACTACAGAATTTTGGTCACTGGAAAAAAAAACAAAAAAACATCAGGGCTCAATTTTACTTTGTCTTTTACATCTTTGTTTACCCTTTTTATTTAGTATTTCCTAGAGACCTCTTTTACCAAATGTGTCTTAGTGTGCAATGCTAAAGTTATATGAAATAAAAAATATTTTAGTTTTATGGTGTCTTTAAAAAACAATGCTAAAATGTGCTGTGAATTGTATGATTATTATTCAGCAGTGCTACTAATCAGCTGAGTTAATGTTTTGTTGTGAACTAGCGTAGACTCCTTCATAGCTTTATATATGGAGATTCATTTGCAAAGTATACATGCTTTTTCAGACATGTTTTGCGGATGCAAATCAAGCTAACCTTCCCTTTTTACTAGTGTGGTGAATGGAGGGTTATTGAAAGTCGGTGAGAATTGCCTGGAGACTGTATTGATATGTGACAGAAGAGCTTTAACAATATTGTTTCTATTTCTGAGAAAAATGTTATTTTTATGGCTTTTATTTTTTGAGAAGAAATCAACAAATAAAGTTCCTGTGGGGAAAAAGGTAAACTTTGTTGAATGTATTTATTTGATCAACTAGTTTTTTTGAAAAGTTCGTATTTCACTATTACCCATGAATCCCTGGGGCTTTGTCTCCGGGGACCACATCTGGCTTTTTATGTAAGCCTGGGGCCTATTGATTGAAAGGGATTGGATAATCAAAGTTTCTTCTCGGATTACTTAGGCAAAATTGAAGATCTCTTTCTCAGAAACGTCTCTATCAGCTCACGCTTTCTCCCCGCCTTCATCTTTACCATCCTCCACTTTTCTTCCTCTCAGTAATTTTCCACAGTAGGGTGACATGCCAGGCACTTGCTGTAAAACTGTGTGTAAATCAAAACAAATTGTTTAATACTTTTGAAATACCAATATAGAAAAATGTTGCATTGTTTTGAACAATAAAAATGTTGTGTGTTGGTGTAAAATGGAAATGTTTATTTTTGTGCACATATCCCAACTGCCCCGTGAGACACTTGGCGACATTCCACCAGACTAAATTTACTTTCCAATACCTAGTCAACGGAACAAACACGTAGAGGGCTGGTGAGTGAGTCATACTGTATAAATGATGTCCCAATGATCCATGGATCAACAGATTCACAGATGTAGTATCTTGTTGACAGGTGGACTGGCAATGATGAGTCCAGCTAATACACACTGAGCCCCTCTCATGGAGCCACTTACAGGAACCTGCCTAGAGGGTGTCAGTTTACCTAATCAGGCCACTGGTGACAATACTGACTTTCTCTGAGTTGTTTTCACTATGATTTAACCACTCAGGTGAAGAAGATAAAGGAATTTAATCCGTAAGTGTGAAGAGATCATGGTTTCTATCCTTAGCAGGAAGAGGTTAACAGAAAAGAACAGTGCATATTCTTAACATGTCATCTCAATGTCTCACACTCCCTATAAGAGTGCCACTCACCGAAGGGCCTATTTTATCTACTGTTTCAGGCCTATTTCATTTCAAGCCCAACCAGAAAATTTATAGGATATGATACAGATGAACACTGGCCTACTAATTAGACGAATGCTACTGGAGACCTGGACGGTTGATAACAGGTAACGTGAGTTTAATGTCACCATGTTGTTAATAACCAAACCTGGCCACAACCTCAGCAATGAACACTGTCTATTCATCCGTCCAAGCTTCCACACAAATGCTGTTACTCTCAGCCTAATGAATGTAGAGGCTTGACTGGGATCCTTGTAGTCTTGAGTATGTAGATTCTGTCTGGTGGGTGGTATTTGACCCTCCTGCTGTTGTACAGCATCTCAGCTAAAGATGGTGAATAAATTAAGATTCCTCAATCTCACAGTTCACTCATAGGCACCAATGCATTAGCAGCCAAATCTGTTCTTGATTATATGTGAACCGCATAAAAACTGAACGATTGAAATGTCTTGCTTCCTCATCTCTGTCTCAGTGTCACATCCTCAAAGAGAGGTAAATCCCTGTGATCTAACAGAGGTTCATCCTATTGGTTGGGATCAGTCATCTGCCACTCCCAGCTCCCCTCCCCAGCAGAAAGTGATGATGTCATCCTCAGTGGAAAATTACTGGCAGTCAGGCCACTCTTTGTTTATTGTTGTTTTGGACCAAGAGAACAAGAGTAACAGGACAAAGAACAAACATTATTGGAATAAACTAGCCCATAGTACAAGAATATTACATTTATATCTGTTCTATTTATATCTGGAGAAGCCCAGGATAGTGTTGAGAAGAATCGTGTTAAGGTGTTGTTCTGACAACAATACACCAAACTTGTTGCACTGCTGAACCAGACCAATTTGTGCAGCTAAAAACTGAACCAAGTTTTCCTTAATCGTAATGACTTATAAAATGTATGTTAATTGTTAACACAATGTACAAAATGTTTCCTTTCCTGAATTAAACACAGTTTTTGTTCAAGGTTGACTCAGTTGCTATAGGTGAATGTTGTAGATAGTTCTATTATTTATGGGAGGTCTGATTAAGGGTGTCATCCAAGGACACGCTGGTTATCCTGGAAGACGGTCTGGTTGCTTCATTGTATAAAGTCTTAATGTGTTTAGATTAATCACTGTATATAATTAGAATATTAGGTTCAGCTCAGGAGACCTGGTTTTTTTCCAGCCCCAAACATGCATCCGTCCTTATCTTTTTGATTTGATTCTAATTGGTTACGTTCATAAGATCTGATCACGCTTAGGTAACAGTGTGTTTTACCCCGGTCTAAATTGTGTGCACAGTCAGACCTCCTGTTAGAACCTGGTACAAATGGCACTGAAGAAGGCTGGGGAGTTATTTGGTGAGGTTCTGTGGTCAACTGAACCAGTCACAACCTGTTATTAAATCAGATGGATTCTTATTCTGTTGTAACAACTGAAACTCTTCACCAAGTTGAGATGGAAATTTACTGGGAACATCATGTCAGTATCACACGTTTCTGTGTGTGCGTGTGTGTGTGTGTGTGCGTGCGTGCGTGCGTGCATGCGTGCAGAAGTGCCTTGTTGCGACCCAGTGGCAAGTCTAGGGTATGATAGGTGGGAGTTGCAGCATAAAGCACATCAATGTTTAAGAGTGCAAAAGGGTGATTTTTATTTTGAATAGTGCGAATGAAGTTTCCACCACCAACTCTTAAACAAGAGGAGAAGGAACACGGGCTGGGCCAAAGGAAAAAAATAAACAAAAATATTGACTACATAAACAATAAGGGAGCTGACTGATCAAAATTACATTGGGTGGCACTCGCCCCTTATCTAAAAAATCACCTATGGGTAAAATTTTGACCCCAGGGCATCTTCCCTATTCCTTCTCCCCAAATAAAACAATAAGAATCAATAAACCTGCATCAATTACAATGATTACAAAATAAACATGAGATATCTAAATACACAAGAGCTACACCAGGAAACACAAAATCGAAAGAGTGTCACTATACGAATAGTACAGCCTTTTTGGGGCCCTTAACAGGATTTGGTTGGGGGCCACCACCATCCCACTTGTGAGAAAACCTGCCCTCATAAAGCTACATTCCAGCAATTCATAATTTGCCATATTATATTCTAGTCATTATGCCACGGAGCGGAGAGAAAAATGTGTTTTGGGAGTGTAAACACTCAGGCATTCCGGCTCATGGGGCGTGACGGTCCGGAATCAACCATGGTGGGAATGTGGTCAGAGCCTAACGCTAACTAACACTGTGGAATATAGCACAAACACACTGAGGCATTCCAGCCATACCACACACTCCTGACCAAACTGTGAGAAATGTGTCTGGGATTCAGGAGATTATATAATTAATCCACACAGAAAAGACTGCAATGGCAAAAGGCAATATTTACCTCTTTTTGGAATCACATTGTCGGGATGAGCAGGTTATTAGTACCCATGGGAATCAATGGATAGTCAATGATGTTTATCATTAGATTAGCACACGCTGCCAGTAATTTTCCTTTCCATGTTTGAACAATGTTTTCTTTGATTTAATATTCTACAGCCAACGTGTTTACCATGTACAAAGTTGACATAAAACCTTGGTGGCAATGTAGCGAGGCAATGGTGTTTTGCGAAATTGAGGTTTGTTGAATTGAGATTACACACACACACACACAATACAGTATGTCTACAGTATGAACACATAGTCACATGCATATTTCCATATGGGATTGTAAACTCGCTAACACTCATCCTTCACTCAAACTTGGCTGTTTGCCGTTTATGTTACTGTATTAATATTGCTATCCCGGCATGACTCACATGAACACGATCTTTGTTTCCCTGAAGGTGGGGACAAGGTCTATGACACATTATTCCTGTCTTTCAGGTGTAGTAGTCATGGCTTGGCCCTTCAGTGCTCCATGATGCTGCAGGGCCTGCTTAGTATCATTCCTTGGATTCCTTGGGAATTTGGGGTACAGCCAACATCCAAACTCACTTTCAGGCTGCCTCTTTAGTATGAGTATAGGGTTATACGATCACCCGCGATCCAGCAACAGGGCTGCGGCTTAGACATTGCCCTGCCGCCAGCTGAAATGGCAAGCAGAACGTTTGGGTCCAGTCCAAATGCATTGCATAATCCATTGTAAATTAGCTTGTGTACCCAATTACCTTAAAAATCACACACCAAGTTATTTGGCCACCTATGTTAAAATTCTACTGATTCACACTATTTCAGGATGGTTCACAGACCTCTGTTGGTCTGTGAACCATTGTCAACCCTTTCAAAGGCATCTAACAAGGGGGGGAAAAGCTGGAAAGGCTTTTTTTCATTTCTTCCTCTGCTCAAGCCGATCCTCTGAACCAAACCCTGTTTGGGGAAATGGGCTCATCTTACAGGCTCAGTCTGTCTTACTGCAATATACCTGTGACAGGGTCAAAAAACAAGCTGGAGCTGTGCCTGTTATATAAGCAATGGTCTGTTATCACGGAGCTGTCTCTGCCAGTGACCGGCGAATCCATCAACTTGGTTGGGATACCTCCAGGGCAGCCACAACATCCTTCTGTGACGTAGTCAGAGAATCCCAGACTTAACCATCTCAGTTCGCTGCCTTATGCCGTAGTTGGCTTATGCTGTCCATAAAGAAGTTTGCTCAGATAGTTAATATACAGTTGTGCTCATATGTTTGCATACCCTGGCAGAAACTGTGACATTTTGGGAATGATTTTCAAAATATGACTGATCATGCAAAAAAACTTTTATTTATGGATAGTGATCATATGAAGCCATTTATTATCACGTAGTTGTTTGGCTCTTTTTAAAATCATAATGATAACAGAAATCACCCAAATGGCCCTGATCAAAAGTTTACATACCCTTGAATGTTTAGCCTTGTTACAGACACACAAGGTGACACACACAGGTGAAAATGGCAATTAAAGGTGAATTTCTCACCTTTAATGGGAATTCCCACCTTTTAAATTGCAATTAGTGACTGTGTATAAATAGTCAATGAGTTTGTGAGCTCTCATGTGGATGCACTGAGCAGGCTAGATACTGAGGCATGGGGAGCAGAAAACAAGTGTCAAAAGACCTGTGTAACAAGGTAATGGAACTTTATAAAGATGGAAAAGGATATAAAATGATATCCAAAGACTTGGATACTGGCAAATGCCAGTCAGTACTGTTCAATCACTTATTAAGAAGTGGAAAATTTGGGGATCTCTTGATACCAAGCCAAGGTCAAGTAGACCAAGAAAGATTTCTGTCACGTCCTGGCTATGCCCCTAGCCATCTCTGCGCTGGGCTGGGGCCATAGTCAGGACAGGACAGCAGGTGGTGCCTATAGGCACCTCTATTCATTTTGGTCTCCCCAATTGGAGGCAGGTGTAGATCATTGCCTCCAATTGGGGATCCTACTTATGTTCATGTTTGGCCACACCCGGTGTGGTTCATTTTGGTTTTGTCTGTACATACTGCCCCACGGCACTGGTTGCTGCTTTTGTTTTGTTTCTTTTGATTAAAAACATGGATTTCTACTACTCTCGTTTCTCTGCGCCTGTGTCCCACATCCACAACCGTGATAGAATGAACGACCAAATGGAGACACAGCAGAGATGGACGGTAGGGGAACTTCTTGGTTGGCCCGACAGCGAAACCGAGGAGGAGGAGAACCCCTACCGTCCCCCGCTGCCCACCTGGCCAGCCCAGCACCGACCCCGCAGGAGACGTCGACGGAGGCGATGTCACCAACCCACCGTGAGTCAGCCCCAAGAAATTTTTGGGGGGGTGCTATGGGGGCAGGCGGAGGACCCCGAGGCTCGACTGCCACCCCCGGAGGGGTGGGACGACGAGCCCTTGCCGCCGCCGCTCATGTGGGGGTGATTGAGGTGCTCCAGTCATGCCCAGTGCCAGCTCCAAGGCGTTGGGTGACACCTCTGGTGGGGCTGGTGGAGGCCTTCCCGGATGTCGGGAGGAGTGAGGACTGGCCTGGCTTCAAGGATCCGCTGTACCGGTTCTCACCACCAGTGGCAGAGCCCCCGGCCAGGTTGGAGCAGCCAACGCCTTGCTCACGTCCGGTGCCAGCCCCAAGGCGCCGGGTGTTCCCAGCGCCCCCTGCTGCCCTGGAGCCGCAGCCGCCAGCGCCCCCTGCTGCCCTGGAGCCGCAGCCGCCAGCGCCCCCTGCTGCCCTGGAGCCGCAGCCGCCAGCGCCCCCTGCTGCCCTGGAGCCGCAGCCGCCA
>JACXGI010006314.1:21808-42715 GCA_016801175.1 Esox masquinongy | reverse complement strand
ATAAGAACTGTGTGTGATGTGATTGTGTCAGACTCTGTTGGACTGAATGCCACACTGTCTCCAGATATATCTGTATGAATAAAGATAATTGCCGGCACTGCGATTTTGTCTCCTCTTAATCTCTTCTCATTAACCAACTCGGGGAAGTACTTTAGGTCGGTACTTCAATACCTAGGTATTTTAGGTCGGTACTTCAATACTACGTATATAACTAAGCTAGCTAACTAGATTTCGAGATTGAGTTTGTGTACTTACCTTATGTTCTTTAAAAAATGTTTTGTAGCAAAAATATCTTGTCGCTAGCGGATGAGATCTGTATCGGACTACGGTCAGGAAATAAATGACCACGGAAAAGCGCCGACCTCCACTCGATGCTGTAAAGCTTTCGATCTTCCTATCTTTTGCGATCTTAGGCAGACATCGGCAAGACGTGTGTATGCCATCTGGGAATGAAACTTTTAGGAGCACAAATGATTGAGCCTATTTTCAGTAAATTTGTTAGGGGACTGGTGATGCCATCGCCAATAATTAAATGTCTAGTATAAAACACAGCTGCAGCAGAAACAAAACATTTAACCGCACAAACGGAGCACAAACAAACAATACTATTTTGGTTGAATTTGGAATTTGGCATGTTGGGGGGCTGAGTGACTTTAGAATGACCTATGAAATATTCTTTAATATCTAAAAAAAAATGATAGCAACACAAACGATTTTTTACGGCACAAACCAGCGCAAACGGAGCCTATTTTTCCGATGTTGTGCGTTGGGTGGGGGGCCAGATTTGCGTAGGTTTGTCACCATACCTAATGACCCAATGCCATATTAGTGCAGCATTAGCTGCAGAATGCACTCCGGTCAGTAGGTGGCAGTTTATAAATTACGGTGGTCGCTCTAGCTTTTGTTATTGATGAGGAAGAATAGTGAAAGCGTCTGACTGTAAAGGACCGACTTGTCAAATTGCCGGTTTAGGTACAGTAGCTAGAAGTAATCGATCACAAGGTAAAACAATCACATGTAACTTCTGTATTGTTTCTTTGCAACTGGAGAATTATAGTTTGGTACTGCTCAACGTGGCCTTAAGCTAGCTAAATGCGCATCATAAGTCTTCAACATAGTCTCCAACGAGCTAGCTAACGTTTACATCAGGTAGCTAGTTAGGCTGGCTAGGTAAAGCATGAGCAAGAGCTAGCTAGCGAATTGTTAGCAACTGCAAAAGTCCCTTTGACAGTGTCACAGTTGCCATATACAGTAGTGAAACCTAGATAATTACATTTTTCCCCATGCCGTCAACTTTACTGGTAACGTAGTGTTTTACACATTTCTCCGATTTGTTCCGCCGTAAACATACCACTGATGCTAGCTAGTACCGACATTTTTTTTAATTGAGAAGGCCAACGGTCGTTAGCCAGTTCCCTTCACCATACAGCTAGGTTACTGTAGATAGATACTGTACATGTTTACCATGTCATGGGCTAACGCTAGCAAGTAATATGTTATTAAGACAAAATGTAACGCATTTATCAGCATTCTTAACGTTAAATACAGTACCCGTACTGTATAGTTTGTCTTTTTCTTATTTTTATTTTCAAGTTTGACATTTTGCACGATGTCTGTTTTGGGCCACTGGCTGTATTGCTGTAAAGTATACAGCTAAGTTGTTTTTAGCTAACTTATTGGTGGCTAACTCGCTAGAACGTTAATGTCAGTTATTTGACGTTCGTCTTTTTTATTCTGCAGCCAAAATGACTACTGCTCCATACAACTACTCCTACATCTTTAAATACATTATTATCGGTAAGGTATCAGAAATTTATCAGATTCTTAGTTTTCACTTTATTATTGAGTGTAGTCCTTGGAATATCTACATTTGGCCTACTTTATCCTTAATCTTTAATATCTTTACTCTAGCTTTTTTAATTAGCATACTGGTAATTAGCATACTTGTACCATACATCTTTTATCACTGTCTCATATGCAATTTTAAGTAATTGTAAGCTATGCATATTACTGTAATTTCACTAGCTGTTTTCTTTCACTACAGGAGATATGGGTGTAGGAAAATCATGCCTGCTTCACCAGTTCACAGAAAAGAAGTGTGAGTATGGTCTAAAAAGTGGCCTAATGGTTCGACAGCATGTTTACAAAGTTTTTCTTTTCACGCTTACATACAATAATTGAGATGTCTTCTTTAATGTGAACAGCAGCAGAACATTTTTCAATGGTAAACATTTTGCAACTTTACCAAGCATTTATTATCTGACACGTTCTGGTGTAGTAGCTATCGTTTTGTTCCTAGTGAGCACAATCCTGTTTACAAACCAATTTCAAAGTTATTCTCTTCAATTGATATTTCTGGTAAACTTAATAGGGCCTATCTATATTCCAACAGTCATGGCTGACTGCCCTCACACTATTGGAGTTGAGTTTGGCACAAGGATTATTGAGGTGAGCGGCCAGAAGGTCAAGCTGCAGATCTGGGACACAGCGGGACAGGAGCGCTTCAGGGCCGTCACGCGCAGCTACTACAGGGGCGCCGCGGGGGCACTCATGGTCTATGACATCACCAGGTATGTCCTCAATAGGGCCTTACTCGTAACAACAATCAACCTTGAGTATTAACCTGGCAGTCTGTACTAAGAGGTCCTGTTTCCAAAGATGCAGATTAAGCCTAGTCCTGGACTACAAAGCATGCTCAATGGAGGATGTCTTTTTAAATGTAGGATTAGTCTTAATTTAGACCGGTGAAACCCGCCCTTAAATTGGCCAGCATTCAAATGTTGAGAGGTAATATGCAAGCCCATTGAATGCCATTTGTCTTGTATCCGCAATACATTTATTTGGTTTCTTGGCTTTGTATATTTTAATCTGTAATGCCCTTATTGTTATGCTTACAAGTGTCCTGTCCTGTAGGAGAAGCACATACAATCACCTGAGCAGCTGGCTGACTGACGCTAGAAACCTCACCAACCCAAATACAGTGAGTGAGCCATCTGGAAATTGGAGACTCCTAACCGGGCGGCGGGATCTTTTCCGAGACAGTAGTGTGTGCATGATGCCATGACAAACCCCGGTCTGTGTTGCTTTCTCCCCAGGTGATCATCTTGATTGGTAACAAGGCGGACCTGGAGGCCCAGAGAGATGTGACCTACGAGGAGGCCAAGCAGTTTGCTGAGGAGAACGGTAAGGCTTTGCCTACCCCAACTGATCGCTATGTCTCGTAGGTAATGTTAAATCACACCAGTTGATCGATCACTTTTCTAGACATTCGCCAAAAAAAAAAAATTGTTTTTGAGCATTTTAGTGCTTTACAAGACAGTAATTATGGAGCGTTTATTCTGAAAAGGCAGTGGGCCGGATTCGAACCACCCTACACACAAACGGATGTTCTTCTCAACCTAAGTCCATGTTTTTCCTTTCTGCAGGTCTATTGTTCCTAGAGGCTAGTGCAAAGACGTAAGTTAACAAGTTGAAATGTTTCTCTTATCTAAGATTATATTGAAGTTGGGTGGGACTGCAATGTTTTTTTTTAACACAGGGGCGAGAATGTGGAGGACGCCTTCCTGGAGGCTGCCAAGAAGATCTACCAAAACATTCAGGACGGCAGCCTGGACCTGAATGCTGCAGAGTCTGGTGTCCAGCATAAGCCCTCTGCCCCGCAGGGTGGCCGGCTGACCAGTGAACCGCAGCCCCAGAAGGAAGGCTGCAGCTGCTAATGACCCTGCCCCCACCCCGCTCCCCGTGCCAAAGCCTCCCTCCTCGACCCAGGAGCCTACCTGCCTCCACTTTGCACCAAGGCCCTGTCTTGTCAGTCAGGGCCCCAGCAGGCTCTGAGCCAGGGATGGGATTGATGCCACCCCTTGTCATTCACTTCGATCCTCCCCTGTCATCTCTTTTCTTTGTTTTCATATCTCTGTCTCCCTCTCAACAGGTCACAAGGCTACACTGCATAGCTCAATGACCTATAACCCCCAGTGGACCACCCAGCAAGTTTGAAATGAGCGAGCCTGGTTAGGTTCACAAATTATGATTAGAACTTAGCAACATGGAAATAGTCACTGGTGGCTGGATGGCTCCTCTACTAAAGATTTTTTTTTTCTCAGTCCGTTTTTAAAAGTAGTACTGTTTTAATTCAGATTAAATTATTAAATTGACACATTCTATGAAATGAGCTGCTGCAAAATACTCTGCAAACAGACATAGATATCAGAGATAATGGCTGCATGATTCCCTAGACATGTGTATCCATTATCCATATATTTAATTGTCTTCTGAACAATTCAAAAGGTTAAATTAATGTTGGAATATGTTGCATTTAATTAACATTTCTATAATTGTTACCATTTTGTGACAGACCAAATTGGCAATTTTCTTAGTGGCCTCAATGAAAGAAATCGGACGTGTACGATTCTGAAAGTTAAGCAGAACACTCGGCGAAGTCCAGGAGAAATCTTAACACTTTTTGTCATGTTGAGTTGCAGGCCTTTTCAATGGAGATGAAGCTTTAGCAAGGGTGTGTTCACCAGGAGGCTAACGGGACTAAACGGGGAGGGACCTGAAATTGTCCCTAAGGAAATCAGTTTTGTCTGCATTAATGAATACAGCTGTTGGGTTTGGTCAGTGAGCTGTCATGGTTACCCGTTTCAGCGGTGACTCTGACGGAAGCATGTCATGTGGATCTCTGGTAGCTGTGGAGTATTTTCCCATTCGACTCCTGTGGTTTTATATCAGAAGGATCTCATGTCCCTTGCCCTGAGGCACTTTAGAAGGTCCTTTTGCTTAGACGCCAGTGAACCGAGGTAGAAACACGGTTCAGCTACACATCCTCGTTCCCTTGCGTTGTCATCTCAGGCACTTCATGGTCCTGGTTGCATCCAAAATGATCTCATCTGGACATTAGTGCACTATTTTACCAGGCGTGGGGGGTGACCTCTGGTGAAATATAGTGCACCGTACGTATTGTATATAGTAAATAGGCTGGAATATGTGACGCAACCCATGATACCCCAATTCTGACACCACAATTTTAGTTTTTGCCTTATTTAGTGTTAACTTGTTATGTAGATTAATGTAGGTCACCTTTCTGTAAATTCAGCTACCTTCTATACACTTCTTTAATCTTTTGATATGATAGTCTCTGTCTGATTACTTTAATTGGTCTCTGTACTTTTAGGCATCTGTTTGAAGTAGTAATGGTTTTGGATGGTTTTGTTTTTTCTTAATACTGGATTAATTTGCTTCTTGTTATAGGTTCTTCAGGAGCTCTGTTCTGTCTGAGCCATGCAGTGCAGTGTTGTCTTAATCATCTATAGCGGGTCCTATTCCCTTCATGTCTTAGCAGGATGTGTTCACTAGGAACTAACTGGAAACAAACAGCTGAAAAGAGGAGGGACCAATTTTACCTAATAATTTACCCAATAAGAAAGGCTAATTTCTGTTTCAAAATATTTTTGAATGCTTTTCTTACGGTCAGCACTAATGAATAGACCCCTAGTAACAGCAAATCTTGTTTTTCAACACTTTGACCACAACAATACATTGGAGCAAACACACTTTTGCATTCCTTAGTAAGATTGTTTCCCAGGTTTTGTTACTGATCTTTTTTCAAAAACGTTTCCTGAGACACTTTCATGATGTCAAGATGAATGGGGTGGGGGTGAAATTGTGGTTTCTTAGTTGAAGATATCTGTAACGGTGATTCTTACGGACTGGTCAATCCGTAGTTGCTTGAAGAAAAATAATTCAGAGTCCATAGTCAAAACAGAAATGGTGGTGAAAATTGGCATGAAAGGTATAACTAATGCAATTTCTTGAAGCTTGATGCACTGTAAACACTGGTCAATTGCGCCTTTACTCAATGTTGGTGGCATGAAGAGGTTGTGGCTGATAAAAATTTTGGTGCTTTTCTCGAAACTGACATCTGTCATTTGCTAAAAAGGATTTAAATTGATCTCATCAAATGTAGCTCTTTTCTCCATTGCAAGAAGACTCCAGTATTCACAAAGCATTAGAGTAGGAGTACTGATCTAGAATCAGGACCCCTATCCATGTAGTTTTATCTTGATGGGAAAACTGATTCTACTTGGGAGGCTTGATTCATAATATGGGCTCTGGTCAAAACGTCTTATGTGTTGGAATTTAATTATTGAGAGGTTGATTTACCATTTTTATTATGTAATTATTTTGGAGGAATAGTGTAAAATTTATGGCTAAAAGTAAAAATTTATATCCCATAATGTACAGCCATTATTGAATTAATTTTCATAACCATTGCTGATTCTTTATTATTGTGAATATAAGCACTGATGCTCCTGACTATTTCACCCGATCAGAATTAAGTGTAATTTTTCTGTAACAATTCTGGCTTTTTTGAGGACCACATTAACCATGTTAAAATGTGTATGGAAACAACTCTGGTCATATCTAACTAATAGACAGCTTTCCCTCATTTGACCTCAGTCTGACAGCAGCTCTGCATTTAAGGCAAAATGTGGTTGTTTACTTTTAGTGTTATGCTGTGTTCACATGCTAGTCGGAACTATGAAATTTGCTAAACCTGTTACAGTTGTAACAGATGGCTCTGTTTTTCTTAATCACATTCTGCATTCAATGAATTGGCAAGCAGAAAGTGTCAGTTTCCTAGTACCAACTAGCATGTGAAACTGGCTGATTAGACCATTGTGGTTACACATTTAACCACATGGTATACTTTTCCACACCCAGCTGTTTAGCAAGACTTTTCCTCTTTGTTACTTGATGGTAGAAGTTCTACCCATTGGTCTTTGAATGTTCCTAATCCTGCTCTCAACAAGATTGAATAAGGGAAACTGAGCAAATTAAACTGTCTTTAATATATGCTTGGTTCACATTTTCTGCAACCTTTTTATTTCTGTAAAAAAAATTTAACCACATGCACATTTGTCTTATTTATATCTGTGATGACTGTCAGCTGTACTTCTCATTTTCAAACCATAATGCAGTTTATCATAATATTTGTAAATAAAGTATATACAGAGAAGTTTTGGCCCTTCATTTTCTTTGACCTTGAATTGTATCTGCAATGGTTGCAGGGGTCTCCAATCCTAACAGTAGCTAGAAACCTGCAGTTAGAAAACGGTCATTGAGAATTATCCACCAGTCTAAAGAAAATTTATTCCAGGGAGTAGGTGAAGGCCTATTACAGCTTGTTAATATCAGCTTTGAAACAATTGACAGATGGCAGTAATGACAAGTATAACAACTAGCTAGCAACAAAATAAGTAATCCACAGTGGTTGGCTGAAAGTAGCCGACATTGGACGAGCCTTGAAGAAGCACATCTGTTTCAGTAGTACAGTAATTCCAATAGAGAAAATCAAAATGTTGGTGCAAGACTGGCACTGAAACAATATATCAAAAATATTTATTTCATAGTACATTAGCTATATTTCATTAGTTGAGTGCGCATTTCAAGATGTGCTATTGCACACAGCAACTGTATGTAGGCCTAAATGTTGTAGAAACCCAAAGTGTAACCTCAGGTGGAAAGCAGATTGCAGACAGCAGATGCACTCCATTATGGACTCACACACTCCCTCTATTAACAATGACAGTACACTCATCTCTTGTTTGGGAGTTTATTTTCACACTTTTGCCAGGTAGGACAAAAATATTTCAGAGACTTGATTAGCTTCCCATCTTCCCAAAAATAAATATGAGCCATTGGTAATAAAAGGTAGAATATACCAGTATGTCATAAAAATATGTTAAAAGGCACAAGAAACAATCATATTGCTAAGTAAAAATTTGAGTGACTGCACAAACACTGCTCCAACCAGTTGAGGTAGTGGACACCATGTTAAACGCATACAGTACTTAAGTAACATATTGATAATTAATATAGTTATAAATACATTTCTATATTTTGCTATTTTGACAGCCCAATTGCACATTTGATTGATGACTTTTCCTCATCTTTTGCAGAAGATAACATCTCAACATCAACAGTAAATATTACTGCGATGGCAGCATTTTCAGGCATGAACAACACCCGAAAGTCAGATCAATGTTTATGCTCCTGGCGTGAAGTTTCTCCTAGGTAAATCTAGGATTAGCTTCCCATCTTCCCAAATCCTGGACTGACCCAGTTAAATGGCAAATCACATCCATTACTGAAAGCTAAATGCTTTATTGGACAGAGATTTTGTCTCTTCGCTCACACATAGCCTTTTTAAGAGAGGGTTGGTTCAGCAGAGCTGGAAGAAGGGAGTTGCCTAACAGTTGGTCCAACTTGTCCACCCGCCTGCGCAGCCCCTGGAGGCTCCCTTTGGTTTGTTGCCGGCGCTGGCTCAGAAACTCTTCCTGAGACCACATCAGTCTGCACAGCTGGGCCTGACGAAGACGACATTTCATGCTTTAGTCATTAAACAGATGTTGTTACCGAGAACAACTTACAGTTTATGCATTTCTTTTAAGATAGCATGGTGGGACAAGTCCAGACCACACAACTTAGAAGTAGTTAGTACATTTGACTTAATGAAGTAGCTGTCTGCAAGCTCAGTGCTAGAAGGGGCAGGGGAGGGCATGAAGTGCAATCATCAGTTCACTGCCCTTCTGTCTCATTATAACCTCTATAAATCCATCTGTGTCTGCAACTACGAAATAACACATTTGGAATCATGTAGCAACCAGAAAAGTGTTAAACAAATCAAAATATATTTATATTTTACATTCTTCAAAGTCAGCCATCCTTTGCCTTGATGACAGCTTTGCACACTCTACTTTCAACAATCTTCACCTGGAATGCTTTTCACTTAACGGAAGTGCCTTGTTAAAATGTTAATTTGTGGAACTTCTTTCCTTCTTAATGCGTTAGGGTGGTTACAGAGGGTGACAAGGTAGGGTTGGAATACAGAAGACCGTCATCATGTCTGCACTATACACTGCGTGCACAATTATTGGGCAAGTGAGTATTCTGATCGTATTATTATTTGTATGTACATTTTCCAACTCCAAACCATATAAACTTGAATGCTCATTGGATTGAATCATTTTCAGGTGATATGTATTTGTGTAATGAGGGAGGGTGTGGCAACAGTGAATAACACCTTATATCAAGGTGTGCAGAATTATTAGGCAGCTTCATGACCTCAGGTAAAATTGGCCAAAAAAGAGATTTAACTGACACTGAAAAGTCATAAATTGTAAAATGCCTTTCAGACGAATGAAACATTCTTGAAATGGCTAAACTATTGAGGCGTGACCACCGGACACTCAAACGTTTTGTTGCGAATAGTTAACTGGGGTGCAAAAAATGCATGGAGAAGAAAAGATGCAAATGAACTGCAAAAGACTTGAGAAGAATTAAACTTGAAGCTACCAGGAACCCATTATCCACCAGTGCCACCATATTCCAGAACTACAACCTACCTGGAGTGTCCAGAAGTACAAGGTGTCAAGTGCTCAGAGACGTGGCCAAGGTCAAGAAGGCTGAAAGAAGACCACCACTGAATAAGATTCACACATTGAAACGTATAGATTGGGCAAAGAAATTCCTGAAGACAGATTTTTCAAAGGTTTTATGGACAGATGAAATGAGAGTGACTCTTGATGGACCAGATGGATGGGCCTGTGGCTGGATCACTAATGGACACAGGGCACCACTTTGAGTCAGTTGCCAGCAAGGTGGAGGAGGGGTACTTGTATGGGCTGCTATCATAAAGGATGAGGTAGTTGGACCTTTTCGGGTTGAAGATGGACTGAAACTCAACTCCCATACCTACTGCCAGGTTCTGGAAGATACTTTCTTCAAGCAGTGGTACAGGCAGAGTTGGGAGAAACGGATTACAAGTAATCCGTTACATCCGTTACATGCACGCCGACTACCCTGTCGGTGTGCCGGTGTAGCGAGCTCGACGCGGCAGTCTACGCGCACACACTTTGCTGTGCGTGTTTGGGACCGCTGCATGCTCGCAACGGCGCCATCGAGGAGCCTGTGTGCACCACCTGCGCTGTCCTCCCTTTACAGGTGAGCATGGACCGGCTGGCGTTCTTCGCTGAGGAGGTCCCTCTCTCTGACGTCCTCTCTCTCCTCTCCGAGGAGGACTCCTTCCAGGAGGAGTCGGGGTCAGAGGAGGAGGTGACCGGCCCGGCCACAGCTACGCCCACCTCCAGGACTGTTCTCCCCCGCTTGGCTGAGCGGGTGCGGAGTTGTTCTGACTCCTCGTCCTCGAAGGATTAGGAGGAGGTCGCCCCCCCCCTGGTGGTGAAGGAGGATTTCTTTGCTGCCATCTCCACTGCCGCTGGGCGCCTGCACATTCCGATGCTGCTACCCATGCTGGAGGAGGGGGATGACCTCTTTGAGGCCGCACGTTGGACGCGTGTGCGCTGCCGGAAGTCCCTTCTCTGCGTAAGTCTTTAGTCATCCCTTGGTGAAACGTTTTCTGGCCGGGTCCACGTTTTCTGGCCGGGTCCGCGGTTGGTGTTCCGTGCCTGATCCGTCCTGTAGGGCACTTGTCTCTTTGGTGAGGTTGGTGACCGGCAGGGAGTACATTTTGGGCTTGCTCGCTTTGCCCTAAACCAATAGGAGCGAAGCCCCTATGGGCAAAGCTTTACGAAATAGAATGATAGTTACTTTCGTAACTCCAGTTCTATGAGTGGAGCGTCGCCCATAGGGTTCATGCCCTGGCCGGTCTCTGAATGCTTCTCTCGTGAAGAAAGGTATGTTGAGAGACTGAGCAGGGTGTGCGCCTCTCTGGTTTATTGTTCAACTCTGAAAAGTTCAACTTTGGTCCAATAAGAGCAGACTGGAGTGTAATAAGAAGTTGGGGTAACATAACCTGTACAATTGAAACCAGTACCTTCAGTTGGACCTCCTGCTGGCGAAGTCTCTCTCTCAGCCCCTCTCCCCTCCACTGCTCATCCTGAAGACAGATACAGAAAAACATGGTCGCTCATCTCTTCAGAGGGATTCTTACACTGCTGTCTACCATACAATACAACACAAACGAGACCTATAGCTAGAGTGGGGTCACCGGAATTTCAGGACATTTGGGGCTCAGCCGTGAGAATAAAGCATTGCTCATTTTTTTATTTTATTTTTGGTTGCATCCACCTGTGTCTGATATGAATAAGTTACAAACTACAGTAATTTAGAGAGGCATTTTTTATGGTAGACTGGACTCTAATTATACTTACAGTTTGAAGTCCACAGATCTTTGTAAACTTTACATAAACATAATTGTAGGCTATACATCATAATAACTTGCATGGTGTTAATAAATTAATCCACCATTTCCACCACCTAACTCAAGCTACAATTTATGTCCTTATGACTGCAAACAAGGTCTCTATTTTACAGCTATATATAACAGTATAGGGTAAAGTTCTGATCGGTCCTGCGAATGAGCCTCAGCTTAACTAACATTTCCTAGGCTTATTGTAATCAAATATCCAAACTGAGATTTGTCAAGGTAACTTGAACCCTGCTCGTCTCACAGTGGAGCGACTGCACTCTTCCAAAGAAAACCGCGTGACATGTTATGTAGTTGACCACTACATAACATGTGATATGTAGTGTGGCATGTGTTGTACATTGATTGTCATGGTTGGACAAATTTGGGAGCTTCACGTAGGCGAAAAAAGCAGAACGACTGGCACCCAGGCTAAAAACAGACCTGTGTGGTCCTGCACCGCAAACTAGATCAAGAGAAAGGTGGTAATGTCGAGGCATTACGGTAGGATTGTAGGCTGGCCTAGGCACGGCTGGGGCTGAGTAGCGGAGGTAGTTCTCTTTGTGGTCGTCGGCGTCTGAGGAATGCCGTCTGAGGAGGTCCGGGTCACAGAGGAGGGACAGCTCTGGCATTCCGCTGTTCAGCTCAGCCTTGATGTCGGTCTTCAGGTCACGCATGGCTTCCCTAATCTCCCTCAGACGGCTCTTGTCCTCCTCCCGACTGCGCAGCTGAGGGACACAGCAGATGACATCATCACACTCTGTACCAAGTGCTGCAAGAACATAACTCCTGAAATGAATAATGGTTTAAGACAGAGGACTCGAAAAAATTTAAAATATAATTTGAATGAAGTCTAAATTGGAATATAATAAATTAATAGAAAATTCAGTTTCTTATTATTGTCCCAAATCGGTAATGGAAAATCAATGGTCTAATTCAGAGACAGTACCGCATCTTTAAGGCCCACCAGCTCCTTGGACACAGTGTTCAGCTCCTTCTGCAGACCTTTGGCCTTCTGGTGGTTTTCCTGTGCAGCCTGCTCGGCAATCAGCAGTTCTCTCTGCAGCCTGACCCGCTCCTAATCACGCAAACCATTACAGGTAAAAATGCTTAATTCGATTTCAGCAGGCTTTCCACAGAAATGACATGGTTGCCCTAGAATTGCCTGGGAGCACTGCCTCATAGGCTGATGTTCATATCACACTAAATTACAGTACTGTATAAGCTTTTTTACTTGTTAGTTTTCAGGATATTTTAAGCAAGCAGAAGCCTCAAAGTTATAGCATCCAGCCAGTAACCAAGCAGTTGCCAGATTGAATCCCGAGCTGACAAGGCTGAAAAAGATGTCGATTTACACATAACCCCAATGACCAGACCAAATATTGATAGATGATGTAATCGCCATTTTTATATCATAGACGTAGCATGTGAGCTGTGCCTATGGAGGGGTAAATTAGAGGAAATGACACAACGTATCAACACACATTTGTTAACTTAAAAATGCTGCAAACTATAATGACCACTGTTTGGCAGTTCAGGCTATACAATATAGGTGAGCCAGTAGATCTGAACAAAGTCAGTTGCAGAAAAAGCAAGAAAATTTGTTTTCAAGCTTTACAGAAAATGAATAACAATGTAATCATTTCATTTTGTGTTAGTTCAATAGGCTTTTGTATGGACAAATAACAATCATTTGTATGATATAACTTCCTGCATTTATTATAAATGCATCTTTTAGTCCTTGTAAATAAAGTTGTGTGGAAGGTAAAATTGCATGCACCTAGAGCAATTCCAAGAACATTATGAACCCTTCAGCAATATAAAAAATAACCTATTAAAGATTACCAAAAGATTATAATTTTGGTAAGATTTGTTTCCAGGGAAAGATGTGTACATACTAACAGATTACAGAAGTCTGCACCAGGGAAAGTCTTAGTCAAAGAAAGAACCAAATGCAGCACCCCTTCTGAATTTTGAAAATTGCGAACAGTGTTTTGTCCCAACAAAGGGCACCAAAACTACATTTCTTGTAGGTTCTATCTTAGTCAACTGTTGCTACGACAACTTCCAATAGTATGACAGGTAAAAGTACATAGATCAACTGGGTTCTGTGCAAGTTGAAAACACAGCCATCCGACCCACCTGTTCCGTCTCATGAAGCTTCTCTCTGTGGGCGTGTTCGCAGCTCTTCTGAGCCTGCAGCCTGCCCTCGGCACCTCTCTTCTCCTGCAGACGCTGCACCTCTGCTTGACACGCTCCCAGCTCCTGCTGCAATGTCTGCAGCTCCTCCGCCCGCTCTTGCAGCCTTGCATCCCTCTCACATAGCTCCTGCCCTAAGCTCACATTTACACACAAACCCAGACAGTCAGGAACAATGGACAGATCAGACAGATCCAACATGTTACCAATAGGTTTTTGTCTAGAAAAGACCATGGTCAGTAGTTTGTGACAGGAGCAAAAATTTGTTTTGTAATCAAAACCTGGTTCAGGATTGGTTTTCTATCAAACTCTTTAGAGGATTTCATGAGCTTGTCTGGAGGGAACAACTGGGTTTTCACTTTGGGAGCTATGAAATGGATAGTCCAATATTAATGGTCCCCCAAAGGAAAATGTTGATCAAGTACAGCCAAATACAGCTCTGGAAAAAATTAAGAGACCACTGCACCTTTTTCTTTCCTTTCCAAAAAAGTTGAAAAGGAAAGTTTTGAGTGAGGAACAGAAGCGTTCAATTTGCAGTGGTCTCTTAATTTTAACCCTTCTGTTCCTCACTCAAAACCTTCCTTTTCGACTTTATTGGAAAGGAAAGAAAAAGGTGCAGTGGTTTAATAATTTTATCCAGAGCTGTACATAAAATAAATTCAATATTTTTTAATCCAAGGCAGAAGTCAGCCTCAAGGTTATAGTATATGACCAGTAACCAAACAGTTGCCAGATTGAATCCTGAGCTGAAAAAGATGATTAAAACATCATCCCAATGACCCAGCTATGTTACCGTCTTTTTTCAGTTTACTGTAAAACAGGTAGTACTATATTAATGATCCCCCAAAAGAAAAGGTTGATCAAGTGCAGCCAAATATATTTAAAATAAATTACATATTTTTTTATCCGAGTTGAGGGGTGGTATCATGGTCGTGACCAAGGAAGAGAGAGTAAAGTGAAGGAAAGCGATAAAAACATCATATCTTAATGAATTGTCCTACACAGGAATTGTCCTTCACAACAGGAAATGCAAAGCTGTAAGGTACACCAGATTAAAAAGCTTATTAAGTTTGTTATTTCCACTTTAAAAACATAGAGACTGGACTTGCATAAAAACAAGTACAGTACCAACCCCTATAAAACAGAAAATCCATTCATTAGAATAAGCATAATAGCCCACAGCTGTTTTCACAGGAATTTTCTTGAAGCTAACTGGCTTCAAATTTAATACAGCATGAGTATACAGTCCAAGTAGAATTTGGCTTACTGAGCTGAGCCATACGCTCTTGCATAAGGGCACATTGTTCATTTTCCCTGTGGAGCCGGCGGGTCTCCATGTCTGCAGCGGTAACCTGCTCCAGTCGGAGTGTGTGCTGGGCCAGAGCGCTCTCCTCAGCCTGGCACCGGGTCTTCAGAGTTCTCTGAGGCCTGGCGTTTGCAGCCCCTGCACACACTACAGACACACACAGAGAAATGACTGCTGTCCTGGCATATCTCTCCCACTGCACTTGAGTGGTAGTTTAGGTTTGAAACAATGAACCAATAGTGCAGTTTTACTTCAGGAAAGCAATGGCACCCTATTTCCTACACAGAGCACTGCTTGCCCTAAAGCATTCTCGAAAGTAGTGCACTCAACAATAAATACTGCATAAAAAACAATTAGGACGCAATCTAAGACTTGTTGTCATCAGTGTATAGTGTAAATTAGAGTATGGAGAAGTTACCTCTAGACGTTGACTTGGATCAGGATAAAATCCTCCTCATTAATGATTGAGGTGTGGATTAGAGCAAGGGAATAGTGATGGCCATACGAGGCTTCATTTCTGTTCTTCTAGCAGCAGGATATTATGCTAGCAGCACTAACTCAGATTTTCTTTTTCAAAATAAAAGCCATAATTGAAATATATAAGGCAATATAGTTAGCAATCTAGTCTGTAAATTTTATGTTTAATGTCCGTTCCATTATTGTTTGAGTCTCTTCTTTTTTTACAGACTATATTGTTAACTATATTGACGTATACATTTCAATGATGGCTTTTATTGTGATAAAGAAAATCTGAGTGCTGCCAGCATAATATCCTGCTGCTAAAATAACTCTAATGATGCCTAGTTTGGCCATCACTACAAAGGAACACTAATCCTAAATAAATAACTGGGGGCTTGTTACCTGTAGCTGCACCTGCCGCTCTGCAAGGTCAGCATGCAGCTCCTCCAGCCTGGCCTTGAACTGCTTGGCCCTCTGTTCGTCCTCCTCCAGCTGCTTCCTCGCCTCATGCTCCTCACTCGCAATGCTATCCCGATCCCTGACCAACATTCGCATATCCTCTTCCAGCTTCTCTAGCTGGTGTCTCCTCTCTTCCACCTGCTCTTTCAGTCTACCGAGGAGCTCAGTCTGCTGGTCAATCTGTTGCTGTGTGGCTGCCTCCTGGTCTATCGTCTCCCTGTAGGATACGGTCATTAATTTTTTTCCTGACATTTTTATTCTTTGATTAACAGGAAGAAAGAAGAGAGCTGGACCACCATAGGTCACCAAATGATTGTCTGTCAGAATTTCTGCAGAATCTCACCCCAAATATATTAAAATTAGAATATTTACCTTAAATTACATAAAGTTACAACCGTCAATATAATTCATTATTTTCAACCCTCTTGTTAAGATAAAAGACAAAAAACAGAAACGTGGATATTGTCCCATTCAAAAAAATGTACACTTATATTATTTTTCCTAATATAAGTGAATAAACATGGAAATTAGTTAATACAGCTCCTGAAAAAATTAAGAGACCACTGCACCTTTTTCTTTCCTTTCTAAAAAAGTTGAAAAAGAAGGTTTTGAGTGAGGGACGGAAGGGTTAAAATTAGGAGACCACTGCAAATTGAATGCTTCTGTTCTTCACTCAAAACTTTCCTTTTCAACTTTTTTGGAAAGGAAAGAAAAAGGTGCAGTGGTCTCTTTATTTTTTCCGGAGCTGTATATACACAAAAGCACAGTGCCTTCTGAAAATGTTTTTGTGTTAAAGACATAATTTATAATTTACTAAACCATATTTTTGCAATCAATCTACACACAATGCCTCATTACTGACAAACGGAAAACACGTTTTTAGAAATTACAGGTGCCACTCTAACAGAGCTTCTCTGCAGAGATTGGAAAATCTGCCAAATGGACCACTATCTCTGCTGTACTCCATGAATCAGGACTTTATGGTGACTAGACATAAGCCACTCCTGACTAAAAGGCAAATAACATGCGAACTGAAGAACTCTTAGTACATGAGGAAAAATATCATTTGGTCTGATGAGACCAAAATCAAATTATTAAGCCGTAAGGCAAAGCTCTACGTCTGATGAAAACAAGCTATAACTCATCACACGGTTACCAACCATCCCTACAGTGGAGCATGGTGAGGGAGCATCATGCTAGAAGGATGCTTCTCAGCAGGACTGGGCCACTGGTCAGAATTAAGTGAAGGATGAACAAAGCAAAATACAGCTAGGTCCTTGAAGTAAACCTGTTACAGAGTGCACAGGACCTCAGACTATGGCAAAGATTAATTTTTCATCACAGTTCACAGACACTCCCATCCAATCTGACAGAGCTTGACAGGATGTACAGCTCTGGAAAAAATTAAGAGACCACTGCACCTTTTTCTCTCCTTTCCAAAAAAGTTGAAAAGGAAAGTTTTGAGTGAGGAACAGAAGCGTTCAGTTTGCAGTGGTCTCTTAATTTTAACCCTTCTGTTCCTCACTCAAAACCTTCCTTTCCCACTTTTTTGAAAAGGAAAGAAAAAGGTGCAGTGGTCTCTTAATTTTTTTCCAGAGCTGTATAAGGAATGATCGAAGAAACTGCCCTAAAGTCTATAATAAAACAAAATTAAGGGGTCTGACTATTTTCCAAAAGCAAAGCATATAAAATGTTTCTGTTCATATATAAAAATGCCATCATGCATAGATGTCTAGATAATTAAGGATCCGACACACCATAAATACAATGTGGCTAGGAACAGTGTAGTGACTTTTTTTTACCGGTGTGTGACAGCCTGTCTCTGCTCCTGTTTCAGCTGTCCCAGCTCCACCTGCAGCCTGTTTAACTCAACCTCGGTCCTGCGCACCCCTTCCTCCGCCGCCTCAAGGCACCGGTCGGCGTGTGTGCGCCTGGCTTCCAGGTTCCGGCACTGCTCCTCCAACCTGCTCTTTTCTCTGGCGGCCTCCTCTGCCTGTTCTCTGACCTTCTGCGTCTGTTTTCAGCTCCTCCAGCTTGGTGTGCTCCTGCTCCAACAACCTCCTCTGGCGCTCGCCCTCCGACCTCTGGCACGCTGCCTCTTGCTGCAGCCCTTGCAGCTCGGCGCGTACCTGGGAGAACGCACGCACACGGTCAACAAGGATGGCTAAGCTACTCGTTAAAGGTTGTGCACTAAATAGCTAAGAGGGTGCCATTTGTTAGTGACCTCTGACCTGAAGTAGGTTCTCTTGACACCTCCCCAGCAGGTCCAGAACCTGGTTATGTTGCAGCTTCACGTCCTGCAGCTCCTCATTTTCCAGCTGCAAAGTCTCCAGAACAATCTTCTGCTCTGAAAGCACACAAGTACAAACACACGGTCACTGACCGAAAACTTTTCTGTGTAGTAATAGGCAATGTTAACAGGCAATAGACAAGTGCAGCATAAGCTGATATTCCTTTACAACTTATGCCATCTCCACACTTTCTGATTCTTGCAAAGCACCTGCCCTTTCTGCTGCCGTTTTTACGGTGTACATAACTTTTTGGCTTTCCTGGTGGTTTTCCAGATTTTAGCATGCCTGTAATGTGCTTTCAGTGAGATTTTGCCATCACACATTTTAACAAAGAGCACAAATAGATCTGGGACTATGTTGTTTAGGCTGCGTGTCATTCAGATATTTCATTTGATCCTTTGAACAAATGCATCACATCTTTTCATCTCTGATGTTTGCCAGAGATTATCTAAATTGTTAACAAATCAATGAAAGCAGCCTTAGTAATTAGGCATTGAATCCTTCTTACACTGTCAATACAACAGCACTGTTGAACAAAAAAAAAGTTGCTTAATTTTGTGTAATTTTATGTTCTAGGGCATTCAAATGAACGCAAACGGTGCTGTATTAAGCGATGAGTTCTAAAATGGGATGGGTTGGGGAATGCTGTCAGCATGGCCACACCTTGCCACTCCCAAGCCGGAACCAAAGTACCTCAAAGTCCGTTCCAAGATTGTACAAAAATATTTTGGCAATGGCAAAGGTTCAGTCAAACTGAATGCACCAAAGTGCTTTGAATCATTCTCAGACTGGTTACCTGCTTTGTGCTGGTGGATGTTGGAGCGGATGTTGAGTAGGATGTCCTCTTCCTTTTCTTCCTGCTGTTTGAGTGCAGCTACGCTAGCCCTTCTCTCAGCCAGCTGGGCCTCTAGCTCCCCCTTCTGGACAAAGAGCACCTTTACATCCCCTTGTAGCTCCTACACAAACACACACACACACACACACACACACACACACACAAACACAGTCACACAAACAGCCCCTGTGATAACACTTGTGTGCAGTGCACATTGCCTGCTCACCCTGACCAGCTCCTTAGCCTCCTCTCCCTGTCGCAGGGCCTCCTCCAAATTCAGCCGCTGTTGCTCCCGCCTCACCTGCAGTGCCTGCTCCTCATTGCGCCACTGCCCCAGCTTCTTGTCAAGGAGAGAAAGCTCCTCGTGCTGCACAGCCACCTGGGGTGCATTTAACAAGACAGATGTTTTACAAAGGTCAGCCAATGCTCACTAACATATTTCATTCAAACTTGCTATATTGGTCATCAAAGTTTGCTGAAGTTAACAGAAACAGTTTTTACAGAACAAAACCCGGCATGTAGCTGGTCCTAGATCCATTTGTACTATTTTGTAGCCTGACATTATTTTTTCACCATATTTTTCCACACTTCCAATCTTGTGATGTCCAATTTGCGATTATGGCATTGCCTGATCACCACAGAATTGCTAGAGAGCAATTAGACAAGGCATCCCTGTCTGACATCCTACCCATTCACCCCAAATGATGTTCATTTGCAGCACCCTCTATGATCCCTCTGTGAGACCCCTGTGCACTGTAAGTATGGAGCGGCCAGGATTAAAACACCTGGTCACAGTGACACAACTGCACTTTGAGGCAGTGGCCTTGAGCACTCTGCAAACTCTTTGTTGCCCACTAACTGGCCAATGACACAAACATATCTACATCCAGGCTATGAACACTGCACACAGATGACAAATGTGGTTACGAGCAAGTGCCCCTAGTCTTGCTATTCATTGCAATGGAGAATGGTTATTTCACTTGCTATGACTGTGATATGTAGTTGTCTTACCACCCTTAGTTAAGAATTTGCTAACCGCACGTCTGCTAAATGACTCAAATGTCAAAAAATATCAATGCATTAATGCAAGTACGAAAGTTTCTTCAATAACTTAAACGCTGAGTCTCTGTTACTTTCTGCTGAATTGGAATAGAGCTCCAAATCAACATTTCAGATTTTTTTTAGATAAAGTCAACATTGAGACTGCATAAATCCTTTTTAAAACATATCTCAGGAGAGGCTATCAGTTCTTTCTGTGCCAACAAACAGCTGCGTACTAGTAAAGTTACCAGGGCTGCAGGATATACAGTGGATATAAAATGTCTACACACCCCTGTGAAAATGCCAGGTTTTTGTGATGTAAAAGAATGAGACAAAGATAAATCATGTCAGAACTTTTTCCACTTTTAATGTGACCTATAATATGAACAATTCAATTGAAAAACAAACTGAAATCTTCGAGGGGGAAAAATGAAAAATAAAAACCTTACAATAACCTGGTTGCATTAGTGTGCACACCCTCTTATAACTGGGGATGTGGCTGGGTTCAGAATTAACCAATCACATTCAAACACATGTTAAATAGAAGTCATTACACACCTGCCATCATTTAAAGTGACTCTGATTAATCACAAATAAAGTTCAGATGTTCTAGTAGGATTTTCCTGACATTTTCTTAGTTGCATCTCAGAGCAAAAGCCATGGTCCGCAGAGAGCTTCCAAAGCATTCCCTCCAAAATTGATGAAAAGACGAGAAGAAAACTGGTCAGGGAGGCTTCCAAGAGGCCTACAGCAACATTCAAGGAACTGCAGGAATTTCTGGCAAGTACTGGCTGTGTGCTACATGTGACAACAATCTCCGGTATTCTTCATATGAATGGGCTGTGGGGTAGGGTGGCAAGATGGAAGCCTTTTCTTACAAAGAAAAACATCCAAGCCCGGCTGAAGTTTGCAAAAACAAATATCAGGTCCCCCAAAAGCACGTGGGAAAATGTGTTATGGTCTGATGAAACCAAGGTTGAACTTTTTGGCCATAATTCCAAAAGGTATGTTTGGCGCAAAAACAACACTGCACATCACCCAAAGAACACCATACCCACAGTGAAGCATGGTGGTGGCAGCATCATGCTTTGGGGCTGTTTTTCTTCAG